>JABWIB010000449.1:114091-132015 GCA_016617825.1 Platyplectrum ornatum
GGGGGGGGGCGCAGATTTTTGCATATCATGCCTTATACCCTGCCATTTGTATTTTAAAAGCTTTAATTCATAGTGTCACTAAGGACTGCCTCAAGCTCAGGTCCGGGAGATTTACCCGTTTCCTGGAATTCCAAAGTTCAAGTGAAGGAAATGTGAAAATTTACAGTAAGGATGTGCACAGATTCTGTGCATTTACCATTAAGAAGCTCTTCTCACTACATTACCACTGCTGCGAGTAATGAATGGGCAACATCAGCCCTATTAATCTCAATCACAGTGACCTCGATGGCTCGTCCTCGAGTGTGAATGGTGTTGATGTCGCCAATTCATGGTGGTAGTAATGTAGTGAAAAGAACTTCTTAATGATTTTCACATTCACATTAATTAACCTCTATTTACAAATTAGAGTGTACTACCCTGTAGTCGCACTACAAACAGCTTGTCCCTGTACACTATGTGCCATATTACACGAGTATCCTGAGATTACATTTCTCCAGTATTTGTGGTATGCAAAAAGCAACATCAGTTGGTATCTTATAAGAAATAGAAGCATATACAGCATATAGTTCGTCCAGGGGCGGCTTAGCATCATTGTGTCCAGTCTACAGTTGTTCATGGAGCAGCAGTAGTTGTAGACATATTATCCACATTATCTCCTTCCTGGCAGCTCTGTATATTTGTGAATATATTTGCTTTGTAATGCAGGGGTCCCAATGTGAATGACACACGCTGCAGTGTTTTCTGAAGATCGTAAATACCATCCATATATACTACCCATAAACCTTTGCTGCAATGTTATGCTGTAATGACATGCACGCCCACAAGGTGGCCCATTGCAGAATGGGAATCGTTGGCCTAAATTTACCAATAAAACCCAAGCTCTCAGTTTCATTTTACATACTGAAGAATGTAAGTTCGAGTCTGATTGGTTGTTATGGGCAACATCCCCACTTTTCCAGTCCCACAGTTTAGTAAATTTCATACACTCTGAAGTTTTCCCCAGACTTCAGGATATCATTGTTCATGTTTCAAATGATTCTGCAGTGTGGTTTGACCATACACACTGGAAAGATGTTGACGCAATCGGATGATTAATTGGAATGATGATCTTCAGATATCCCTTCACTGTGTACACTGCGTTATAAGTGATTTGTCTGTGTGTTCTGTACCCTAACCAATACTAAACTCTGCATCTTTTTATGGCATAAGCCACCAATTTAATGATTTCGGAATGAAAGTTTTTGTGAAATGCATTCATAATGAAGTTGTCTGTCTTCATCATGCTAACGATTGCACTTTAATTATTACCTTATTATGTTGTTTATTTTAGTACTATATAATAACCAATTAAAAGCTTGATATTAAAGAGACCAAGTAGTTCCATATTAATGTAATCAATGTGACCCAGGAATATCCCTGATATTCAGATATTCATATTTTCCTGCCAATCTGAACAGGGTATTACTGTGTGCTATAAGCAAAATATTCGCCCTACATGTAAAGAATAACATTCATTTTACCACCCCTGCAATTCAACATGGTTTTGCCCAGGTGTAACTTTATGTGCTAACTTTCATGTCTGGATCTGCTCCTATGTTTCTATGTTTTATATATGGATTTACATAATATGTATGAGCAAACCAGAAAAAAATGAACATTCACACTTCTCTTCATGTCCTTGTAGTGAGGGTAAGACTGAGAGATGAACCAGTTGTGTTTTGTGTTTATACACTGATTATATCACGTTACATTTTTTTTAAAAACCCTAAATATTGTGTATTTCTTTAGCATATTAAATAGCATTTAATCATGTTCTGCCTTTGTGTTAGTACCAAGCTTCTGTAAAAGGTAGCCTTAATCTCTTTTCCCAATGACTACATTAGACATGGCCTATAATATAATTGAGAAATTGAAATACTGATTGTGAGTAAAATAATACTTTCAAAAAGAAGGTCAAGCCAAGTAGTGTAGTGGCAAAAGGACGTTCATGCAGAACAGGAGACTTCAGGCGATCCGCCACTGTATGACACATAGCCAGGTAACTCTAATGAACGATCTTAATGTAAAAGGACTGAGCATTTTAAAATTTGGCGCCACCTTCAGGTCAGTTTGGTTATGGCCGGCAGCATATACACACTTTTATTTGCTTTTGTTCCCAAGTCTCTATCAACCCCTTCATCCTCAGATTGACACCACCTTTGCTTTCAGACTGGGGTATTGCTATGGTCTGGTTGTGTAGAACAGTTTCTAAACTGTGGTCCTCAGAGACCAAGAAACACTGGTATGGACGAATGCCGTAGAGATAAAAGAGCTTTCACTGAGCAGGGCTTTGGATAAGCAAAGAAACGAATGTCAGGCAGGGAATGGGTAAATTGCTACTGTAAAACACAGAGTCCTACAAAGCTTCCTTGTCTTTATTGAGCCCTGTTTAGATACAAATATCTGAAAACACATGGCCACAGGTAGGTTATAAATCACCCCATGGCACATTCAAACAAATGGACTTTACGTGCCGAATGGCTTAGAAAATAACCTATAATCTTTTGTCATGCTCAAGAGTGCATAATTAGTTCAACCTGTGTCCATTGACAGAATGTATTTACTAAATGCCAATAATGGCTTCTCTTGACCTTGAAAAAGCCATATTATCCTACAGACACTCATTTCTAAATAGGCTGTATTCTCGAGACAGTCACTCAATGAGCCTGTGTTCCACTGGTACAGATCTGCATTCATTACCATGTCTACATACAAATTAAATAGCACTAAATTGCATCAGGGACTACAATGCTCCCTTCTTGTGTTGTCTTAAGCACATACACACAAAAGACCTGGGTATTTCTAATCACACACTAAACCTTGTGTCCACACAGACACACTCAGAATGTGTTCTTATTCAAAACATCAACACACAGTGGTCACTGAAAAGTCTTATATTTTCTTGTGCTTTTTTTTTTGTCAGTTTTTGCAAATGAATGACCTTTTATAATCAACGACTCAGCTCCATTAACCCCCTTTGTACCAGACGAAGCACACCGTTAGAAATGTCACTGGTGACAATAATAAGGCTTCATAGGAGAACGTTGCACTGTTAGATTAGGCTAACAGTTTAATGGATAAATAACCAGCCTTCTACAGTTTTTTTTGTCCCCCATCTGGCTGGTTCATTTACATTTAAATTTGACACTTTTCTTTTGAAAATAGTCCTTAAACTATATTTTATTTTCTCTCCTATTGGGTTGTTTTTTTTTAGTTACTTGGTTCATTTGACCATAGGGTAAGGTCTTGACGTGAACTCCGCATTAAAGGACATTGCAAAAAAACAAAAAAATAAGCTGGGGTCATTAATCTCTTGGTTCTTCTGAATATGGCTTGAGCTGTGATGTTCATTTCGCTATCGTGGTGGGATCATCACAGCCGTCCAAGACCATGGCTTGGCCGAAACTCATAGGCAATAAACTTCATCAGCATCACTTACGATTGGACATTCTTCTGTTCGCACGATCAGATTTGGTAAGTAATGACTATATTTAAATGTCTCTTTGTTTTGACCATTGAACTGTTTTCAAGCTCAATACTCAGATTTTGAGGATCCACAACTACTGAGGTGGGTATCACAATGGACTTCATAAAAGGAAGACATTGCACATGACTTCTGGGCCAAATTATTCCGATTTAAAGAGGCCAAATGGACCCACTTGTTGGAATTTTTAGCTGCAGAGTTTCACTGTCTCGTAGGTGGAGCTATTAGGTAGCTGACTGTTGAATAGTGAAAGTTGCGCCTGTATTCTTCCCACTTCATTGCTGCTCATCTTAAGTCGGTGCCTCAGCAAGCAACTAAATAAATCCAGCTTACGACTTCCAGGCGGGGACAAGAAATTCACCCGTTTCCTCAGCTCTTGCATTTCCATCAATGCGCTCTCTCTGGAACCTGGCTGTTCCATTTGCTGGGCTAAGCCTCTGATGGCTTCTGGGTCGAATGGCACGCTATAACCAAAAGCATGAAGGCCGTCAATGCGGACATACTCGGGATCTTCTAATTTATCATCCAAAGTCTGTCGGTCAGTCCATTCTGTTGAATCTTCTTCGCCTTCTTCTTCCAGAGGACTGCTTCTCATGTAAAAGTGGACAGTCTCGAAAAAAGACCGCCAACGGTGGCCCAGTATTAAAGTCCAGTTCTGACAGCGGTCTCCTCCTTCCATGTCCCAAGTCTTCTCCCAGCTGGAGTAACCTTGCTCCCCGGCAGGCAACAGCCAGCTTTCCGAGTGGCTACCTCCAAAGGGGTTAACATATACAGTTACTTGAGGGTCTCTTGTCCCATTCCCAGCAAGGCAGAGACGCATAGAAAGTCCTAACAGCAGGTGCAGCTGCCTTGGCCAATGTTTGTTGCTCTTGCAGGTCAGCAGCATTCGCTTCCTGCCCCCCATTTGAAACCACATGCCGAGCCTCAGGTCTCCAGAGATGAAGAAGGCCGGGGCTCTTAAGCGTCCATCCCTTTTAAGGAGTAAGTACTTTACTTCCAAGTCCTGCAAACTACCTTCTGTCCCCAGGTAAGGCTCCGAGGACTCAGGCACTGAAGGCACACACAGGCCTTGAGTTGTAAGAGTGTATCCAGGGTTGCAGCTGGCACACTGGGCAGGATGAGCTGTTGAACAAAGGGAACATGAAGGGCCAGGACCTTGTATGCATGGAATGGTCCCCTGGCAGTTGGGGTGCTGGAGAGTGCAAGTACAGCTGTGAGACGCCTCTAGAAAAGTGCCTGGCACCAGCGATGCGCTGCAGTAGAGGAGAGACTGGATTCGGTGCCACCAATGAGATACAGATCTGGAGAGAAGCAAAACAGACACAATTCAGTAAATGTTGTGTATGATAACCATACAGTACAATACTTATATTTATATTGCATTTATGACTATATATGACAAGGTTGCAGTAATTTCGAGGAGACTTACAAATTTTGGGCAATTCTCCCAGGGCCTGGGCTATTTCATGTAAATCACTTCCTCCAGCCCTGATTAATGGACAGGAATCGATTATGTCAGTCCCGTCCATCCATAGTAAATATATGGTTTCATACATAGTAAATGGGGGTTCAGATGTAATTTGCTTAAAGTCAAAAAAAATCAGCAACCCTGCTTTACAAGAACATTATAATAAGCAGCAGGACATTTGCACCCCCATGTACCAATTAATGGTAAATGAAACAACTCCAAATGCACACACTGGTATGCCCACACACACACACACATACACACACATTACTAAGGACATCATTAACAAATGCATGCACAGGTCTCCACAGACACAGATAACCTTAGATATATGACATTACATACACACTTTGTTAGGAAATACATTCTCCAGGCACTGACGTTTTATGAGCCAGGTTGTGACCCTTACAAATCAGATCTTTTGCAATTCCCCCTAGATCATCTATACATGTATAAATGCCACGTTACATTACACATACATATTTCATCACCTCAGTGAAACAGGGAGGACAGCACACATCCTATTAATGTAGATTTATGGGCTGGATACCTTCATAGAACAAAGACCATAGAATGAAGACAACTAGACATAATGTTGGTCTATGGATCATAAGCTATCATTATGAATAGGGGACATTGTCATTGCTGATGCATTGAATACCCTTTCTCTTCAGTTCTTGCTCCTTCATTAATTGTACTTGGAAACATCCAGTGGAATAGAACTGAATATAGACATGGCATTTAAATATTATATTTAAGTGATGCCTAATGACCAGAACTGCAATATGGGCAACACCGTCATGTACACATGTGACTCTTTATAATGTTTCTACTATACCGACATGCTGTCAGTAACTCTGGAAAGCTACAGTTCCAACAGTAACAGCTAGGTGGCGCATCAATGCACGACATGGCAGCATTATAGAAACATTATACGGGGCCACATTTGTATATCATAGAGCTTACACATGTTTTTATAACAATTACCAATGCTTTTTAGTCAGGGTACTCAGTTTAGCTACCCTTTCTATGGCTTAGTCAGGTGATCACCTGGTGCAGGATTTAGTTCTGGTACTACAGTCAATTGTGAAAGAGAAATAAAAACATTTATCAATACTGGTACCATGTCTTATTCAAAAATAGCACTACTACCATGTAGTAGTAGTACAGTGACTGGCTTGTGTGAGGTGTCATCATCTGATGGACTAAACCAGGGGTTCTCAACCAGTGGTACCATTGGTGGTACTCAAACCACTATCTGGTGCTACTTGAACGACTGGGCAGAGTTATAAGGGGTGACAACCAGGTATGATAGGAGATGGCAGAGCAAATATTTAATGAAATATCTCAGGGGCTGAATGCAATATGTAGAAAATGAACCTCAAAATCATTGCAATAATTATATATATATATATATATATATATATATATATATATATATGTGTGTGTGTGTGCGTATGTGGTTACTGATTCCATAGCAAGTAACTGGAAATCCTCTAGAGAAAGTTATGAACTACGGGTCAAAACTTCTACAATGGGGTCAGACATGACCCAACACAGGGTGCACAAGGAGGACCTATACGTCATTTGGCAGGTGGTTGTAGTGTTTTAGTCCAATGGTGTATAGGGCAATAATCCAATGAAATTTGGGACAGATGTAAATATAAAAGCTTTCCTCAGCGCATAATTGGTTGAAATGGACGACCCACTCTACCCATATCCCTGGCGCGTGCCCTTGGGTCACCCCCTAGTTATGGAATAGCTTGTGAGGATCTATATCAGCACAAGTGGAATAAAGACTGTAAAATATCTTGGTAATATCAAATATAAATAGCTAAGCATAAAGCGAATATCTGGTTAGAACAATACGTTTTTCTAGACTAATGTGTTTTGTGCCTTAGGGTCTGTAATTAAGCAGAAATTGAGTTAGACCAGAAGCTTATGCTGTCGAGACCAGATGCTTGTATTTAACTTCACAAGTCCAGCTTTCTCCAGTATCATAGGGAGTCTGCCGCGTCCTCACACTGTCGAGATATCCCACAATGCTAGCCAAAGTGGATTTGCGTGTTTGCTCCAGTAATTAAATTGGCTCGTCCTCTTTAAAGTTCACTTTCTGAGATACATGTAGCAGCCTAATTAGCTAAACATTACGAAAGGTTACGTTACATTTTGTTGCGAATGAGTTGCGAGCTTGGGGGGTTTTGTAGGGATGTGTAAATTGCAGGGAGCTGGGGAGAGTTCACATTGAATAAAGGAGGATATTCATTGTGTTTTACTGTATATGACTTCTACCTGCTATATATTAATTGCATTACATCTATTTTTCCATAATGTGCCTGTGTGCGACATTCATTCCCACCCTGCAGACAAAGACGTTAGGCTGTGGGGAAGGGATAGAGAATAGAAGGGAAGATTAGGGATAGACATAGAAGAGGAAGGTTAGGGTTAGGTTGCAGGGAAGGGATAGACATAGAAGACGGAGGTTAGGGTTAGGTTGAGGGGAAGGGAGAGTAAACAGAAGGTGAAGGTTAGGGTTAGGATGCATTGGAGGAATACAGCATAGAATGGGAAGATTAGGGTTAGGCTGCAGGGAATGGATACAGCATACAAGAGGAAGGTTAGGGTTAGGATGCAGGGAATGGATACAGCATAGAATGGGAAGATTAGGGTTAGGCTGTGGGGAAGGGATACAGCATAGAATGGGAAGATTATGGTTAGGCTGCAGGGAAGGGGTACAGCATAGAATGGGAAGATTAGGGTTAGGCTGCAGGGAAGGGATACAGCATGGGATGGGAAGTTTAGGGTTAGGCTACAGGGAAGCGATACAGCATGGGATGGGAAGATTAGGGTTAGGATGCAGGGAATGGATACAGCATAGAATGGGAAGATTAGGGTTAGGCTGCAGGGAAGGGATACAGCATAGAATGGGAAGATATGGTTATGCTGCAGGGAAGGGATACAGCATAGAATGGGAAGATTAGGGTTAGGCTGTGGGGAAGGGATAAAAAATAGAAGATGAAGGTTGGGGTTAGGCTGCGGGGAACGGATAGAGCATAGAATGGGAAGATATGGTTAGTCTCTGGGGAAGTGATAGAGCATAGAAGGCAGGTTATGGTTAGGCTATGGGGAGTGTATGGATTCGGTGAAGGGAAGGTTAGGCTTAAGCTGCAGGGAGAGGTTGAATCATATAAGGGGAGGTTATGGTCTGTCTGTGAAGAGGGAACCCTCTAGGGATAGGTTAGGTTTAGAGAGATGGAAGGGGAAGTTTATACACAGCTATTTCAGTAATGTGGTTCATCGTCACTGGATCTGTGCAAATCTTTTTCTTGTATTCTCATAACCCTGATTGAATATATCAATATACTGTAATGTACATTGTCTGAAATGTAAATGATATTTATTGGTGTTGCCCTTATATATTATACAGCCTCATGACTGTTATTCTGCTGCCAATTACGGGTTTTACTTTGACTATACTTTGTGTTTTTGGATTTTATTTTATCGGCTGTGCCTTTATGGCTTTTCATTCCCCTTTAAGCCTGATATTCTTTCTCCAATCTCGCAGACTCAGTGTCCATGAAAATAATAATAAAAAAGTCATATTTCTCAGACAGCTTCAAAGGGCATAAATTTGCCTCTTTTATCTTGTGCCACAGAACGCATGAAACCAGTGACCTGACCAGTCAGCATTCTCCACAACAGCTCAGAGTTAAACATGCGGAGTTCAGAATCGACCCTTGACTCACACTGACACGGGAAAAATGAAAGCGACCGATACGCAGTTGTGTCTTTGTTCTAAACATCCATTACCATTGTCTGAATGCGTCTCCCTTTGAAAGCACATGTACAGCGACTCACGAGCTGTTTTCTCCTGCCGACTTTAAAAAGATATTTGCATCATTTTGGGAATAGGACACAATTGCATTGTTTTTTATTGCTTTTCCTATAGCACCATTATAATACCTAGCACCTGCCACATTAGCACACAGGGCTATTACGAGGGGAGCTCCCATAATGGGGCAGAGGTGAAGACAGAACACGCTCAAGGGGCAGAAATAGAAGAAAGTTGAGGCCGGCCGATTCTTGGGAGAGTCGACAAATCTACTAGGACCTGGGATGAGGCAGTGATTTAATGTAAATCACAGCCCCCAGCCCCAATTGTTACTATGAATGGGTGGGGCCTGATGTCGTCACACCCGTCCATTCATAGCAATTGTATAGAATTTCCCATTCAGGGGGCAGGGATTCGGTGTGATCTACATAAATCACACCCTTCCGTCCCAATTCTCCATGCTGCCAGCTCTTAGTTTCTCCCATAACTTGGCATGTGACTTTTTATTACAATGTACTGCACGCTAGGAACGCTAATGTACCATATACTCTGTGCCTCTGTGCTGTGAGTGGTTAACAATGATCTATGGATCCAGTCCAATAATATTCCGTACAGCCATACACTATGCATTTTATAAAGTAATCTTTTTCTAAAACTATAATAAATGGAATTATATGCCTGGAAAAAAACAGAGTGGTGGTAAAATCCCTGATCTACGCCTCTAAGCTATAATCATCCCCTAATCAATGCATGATTCACATCCACAGCGAGATGAAACCAGGTGCATGTACAGAGGGAATGGCAACCTCTCCCACCACTGCGCATTTCTGTTCTATAATAAAACGCGTGCCAATGATATAGACCACATTACACCACATGTGTTATCTGTGTGTTATACAAAGTATGACGTTATCACACGTGTGCTGGCATGTGGCATCATTAAGTCTATTAATCACCAAATCTTTATTTTTTAAATACCAGGGCCTCAATTAACTAAACAGCGGGATGGGAAAAGTGGGGATGTTGCCCATAGCAACCAATCATATTCAAGTTCTTTTTCATTCTACACACTGGAGAATAAGAGCTTGATTCGGTTGCTATGGGTAACATCCCTCCTTTTCCAATCCCGCAGTTTTGTAGATTAAGTCCCAAGTAAATTACTGTATATTAAATGCTATGAAAGATCTGTTAACACTACATAATATACAACATAATCGATATAACCCGAACTGGAATACAAAATATGATTCAATTCTGATCATAGTATAATAACATACCTCCCAACATATTGGACGGCGACATAAGGGATAATAGGCCCCTCGCCGGTCCCACCCAAGCCCCATCCCCGATTCCGCCTTAGCACCGCCCCTTTTACCACCACTGCAAATATATAATTATAATTACTTTCAATTATAACAACACAGCTTGTCCCCTAATCGAGACAATCCGGTAAGAGGGAGGGACGGCGGGACAATTACCCAAAGGCAGGACTGTACCGGCGAATTCAGGACTCTTGGGAGGTATGTAATAATCCTGAATTAAGGCTCCAACTCATATGTCTATTGGGTTAATAATATTGACTTGTGAATGCTGGGTGGAGAACACCATTACGCTGATTATATTGTTCCATTAGCAAATGTGAACATAGAGAAGTCGATGTGTTATGTGTAATGAGCCTGGTTAACAGGTAAGCTACAGAGTAACCCTTTGTATCGAACGATGCTGGCTGGGTAGACGGAGACAGAACAAAGTGCAGACCCCCAGATAAGCCGACTCTATGACTCTATATATTTGAGAATCCCTTCTCCTCCGGAGTTACCTTATCCGATTTAGCTGTTTGCGAGCTCCTGTTTAAAGGTGAGGGTGGTTACATAATTAAGATGTAATTAAACCGGAATCTAATTGTGCCTGCCATGATGATATATACCGTACAGTGGGGGGTCCTCAAAGGAATTAAATCCTTCTTAGAAAGGTCAAAGGGATTTGAGTTTTTCTCAAAAAATAGCGCTCAGAGAGCAATTAAGTGATGAAAAAAAGATTTCCGATTGTCTAACGTACAATATGCTGCGTTTAACAGACTGCTGTACATATGGTTAATGGTGAGACGTGCCCTACCCAGAATCCCTTGCAGCGGCTGATATAAGAAATATAACACCTGTCTGCTGTTACACCAATGAGATCAGTGTGGGGGAAACATGTCTCCTATTTATTCTACACAAAAGGTCGCTATAACTCGTAACTCGTTCCATACAATGTACAATTCTACACAATCTCCCAAGGGGCAAGGGGCATTTTAATCTAAGACCTGAAGATTGGCTGTATGCGTGGGCCTTTTTTCGGATGGAGGCCTGGGGCTATAGTCCCATCCGCCCCATTGTTAATCTGGCCCTGTGTGTCACTAGCGTTGGATTAAATACCAATAAAATGTAGCCGCGGCCGGCCGGTCGTGGCATGAGCACCGTGTATGGTGCGCTGTTCACTGGTAGCCATGGCACAGGGTCATGTCAGCGACCTTTGCCGGTTGGATCACTGCAGTGGAAGCCTGACGGAGATAGGTAAGAGAATGTATTATGTGTAATACTGTATGTCATTTATTTTTTTCTCATATTGAGGGGGCAGGGGGTAAAAATTTGGGTGCATCGGGAAAATCTGATCTATGCTCCAAGTACTATGATTACTGAGAAAAAGTGTCACCTGTGCCCTGTTACAGTCTATAATAATTATTTTTATATAATTTTATTATTATAATTAATAATAATAATTTATTATTGTTGTTATTATTTTGTTAATTATTATTTTATTTATTATAATTTTGTAAGGTCAGGTCACAAAATATACTAATAATTCTTATGCTCTTTGTATGCTCTGTTATAGGGTCAGTTGCCCATTACCATTGATATTATCCCCAGTTATGCAAAGCACGAAGCCTAGAAATGAAGCACCGTGCAATCATGAAGCATTTATTCATAAATACTATTGCGTCTGATAGTTTGTGTTGATATGGGTTGTGTATATTTTACAGTTTCCCCATCACATTTTCTATAATAAACCTGAACTATGAATCTAAAGCTGCGATCACACATAAAATGTTCTTTAAAAAGAAAGTTAATTATCATTTATGCATATGAATTTATGATAATCTCCTTTTCAAAATCCCCTCAAGAAAGTGAAAGGCGTATCTGTGATGTGCGGACAGGGGGGAAAGATTTCACATACTTTCACAATATGTAAATATGTCATTCCTCCCACTTTGACATAAAATAATAAAGCGAGATGCGAGGTATGGCGAGGCGTTGTGGATATCTATGTAAATACATGTAGTAGATGTACTGTAAATAATAATGATATATGTAAATGTACTGTGTAAACAAAAACAGATCAGTTGTTTCGAAACAATTCCCATTACTTATAAAACACGAAAGCGGCAATGACTCACAACAAGAAAAGTAAAATGAATCAAATAAATGGTTGCAAAGTGACCCGTCATTGATCTTTTCTATTCCTGAGCCTCCCAATAGTTAGTACTCTCCTGGAATTTCTGGGACACTTCCAAATTTTGGAAACTAACGTCGGTATCCCAGGAGAGTTGGTATAAATCTCTCAAGAACCTAAAGGTAAATGTACAAATAACTGCCTCCAGCCTTGATCGTCATAAAAAATGGGCGGGACTTGATGTTGGCAGTGAGCTTTTGACGCGATTTGCATAAACCGCAACCTCTATCCCACCCCTACGCCACCAGCTATTGGTTTCTCTCAGGGAGAAACCAAAAGTCGGCAACTCTGTCTAAGGGTAACTGGTCATTTTTACAATGGGTCTTCAATGGGCAGAAGTGAGCGCAAGGTAAAGAATTGTCATGCTATATGCCATTTCCCAATTTGCCAGAATTTAATCATTTGTCCCCCATTTTAAGCGAGGCTGAATAATAAAGGTAAATGTGCAGTCTGTGACCCCCGCAACACTTGAAGACAGGATAAAGCTGGGATCTGGTCTCTCGCATTTCTCAATCCAGTGTGGCCTTTCATCTGAATATTTCTGTAGCATTTTACTTCGATTCTGTCCTGTGTTAATAATCCAGGCACCTCAATGTTCAAGGACATTTACAAGGTCGTTGGTAATAAGATAAGAATTGTTTCCTGTTGTATAATGCTCTATATACATTGAGCAGTATGAAGTATGCAATGAGTGTGTGTAGGGTTTCAGACCCTCCAACATGACCCAATCCACCAGGTACATAATACTCCGCTCCTGATCTTCCAGCTGCCACTCACCTGGTTTAATGTAACTGATGTTTGAAAAACACTTTTCTTTTCAACAAAGGTGGTTACCATAGTAACTGATTGTCTTATACACAGGTGGTTACCACAGTAACTGATTGTCTTATACACAGGTGGTTACCACAGTAACTGATTGTTTTATACACAAGTGGTTACCACAGTAACTGATTGTCTTATACACAGGTGGTTACCACAGTAACTGACTGTGTTATACAAAGGTGGTTACCACAGTAACTGATTGTCTTATACACAGGCGGTTACCATAGTAACTGATTGTCTTATACACAGGTGGTTACCACAGTAACTGATTGTCTTATACACAGGTGGTTACCACAGTAACTGACTGTGTTATACAAAGGTGGTTACCACAGTAACTGATTGTCTTATACACAGGCGGTTACCATAGTAACTGATTGTCTTATACACAGGTGGTTACCACAGTAACTGATTGTCTTATACACAGGTGGTTACCACAGTAACTGATTGTCTTATACACAGGTGGTTACCACAATAACTAATTGTTTTATACACAGGTGGTTACCACAGTAACTGATTGTCTTATACACAGGTGGTTACCACAGTAACTGATTGTTTTATACACAAGTGGTTACCACAGTAACTGATTGTCTTATACACAGGTGGTTACCTCAATAACTAATTATTTTATACACAGGTGGTTACCATAGTATCTGGTTGCTGAAAATCCTAAAACAGAGTATATTGTACCTGGTGGAATGGTACATTATGTTACAGTGTCTGGGGTCCTCTTGTGCATGGAGTGGTTTCCACACACACTGAGTTAGGATCACTCTGCAGCCGATGCTGTCGGAGATCTGCCGCTCCTTAACCCTATATCCGGCCTATTTTGAAGAAGAGCAACCTGGACAGTGCAGCGAAAAACAGGACTGATTAATAATCACAGACACCCCCCCCCAGCTTCTATGCAGCTTTGTGTCCTCATAACTTTTATTAACGAGACCCCATAGTCTTTACTCTAATGCTTCAATCTCAGCAGAGACCTTTATCAAGGACAAACCCGAGACCATAGTATATCCATGATTACCCACACGTATCAGTGGGAACACCCAGCGTTAATTGACAAGTGCACACATGGAAAGGAACCATACATTTATATATCTCTTTATAGCAGATCACAGCTCATAAAATTAACATAACCAATTACTGTTAAAAAGATTAAAAGTTTGAGACTCACTGATGATTAGCACCAGAGACACATGTTATTAAGCATAAATCAACCAGCATTAGGGTCATTTACTATTGGTGCTATGATGGACACCAATAACCTATTGCTATAGAAAATGTTTGTAAGTAATTGGAACATACAGTTCAATTACTTTTTTTTGTGCAACTTGACAAGTACTATGTGGTGATTTGTGGGAATAATTTTCACAATGTTTCATGTACATACATATACACAATACATATTTCCTTTATAATCAATCTGGAACTGATTATGGATATTTATAATGAAGTCCTAGACGCATGAACACGCGCACGCACACACACACACACACACACACACAATAAAACACAATATAAATTTGTGACATACATTAAGAAAAGAATGTAACAATCAAATTGTCATATATAGATGTGAGAACATTTGTTTTTAATAAAAACATTGGACCAGTTTCAGCCCTTAGGCACTATTGACTTACTCACAACTTTCTCATGAGTGGGCAAAACCATGTTGAGCTTGGGAATATCTCCACATTTCCATTCCCCCAGTTCAGTATATGTAGGCCCTAGTGTAATCACATGAAATAAACATAATACCTAATTCTTAATGTTATATTTGCTGTTATAAGACATAGGATCAGGGGGGACAGCCAGGCCTACTGTCCCGGGCCCGGGCAGAGTGGGGTTCCAGACAGAGCAGGGTACTAGTGAACAGACATTGTGACAACATGAAGTCACAAGGTCATCATAATGCCACATGGGGGTAGAAGCCCAGGGGGGGAATTCACTAACTGACGAATTCTGCAATTCGTCACTTACTGAATTCCCCCCCAGGTCTTACCAATTTTGGAAGTTCCAGGCCCCGCTATTTCTGACGGCGGCCCTGCATAGGATAGTCAGTAAATGAATATAAGCAATGAAAATGCTGCTGAAATGTGTCAAAAAGTTGAAACGGTGAAGCAGGACACGTTCCCCTCACCGACTGGTGGATTTTTCCGTTCCACTTTCGTTGACCTGAGAATGTAGCTGTCAATGCAAAGCAAAACTGAGCAAATCACTCATCTCTATGAACCATTATTCTACTATGATAGTTGACATTTTGAATAACTTTTCAAAATGTCAACTATCACATTGGAAATGGGACAGATGGTGAACAGCGGAATTCAGTTATTTGTGCAATGGTTTTCAGTTCAGTAATAAACAAGCCTTGATGGGTAACACTTGCCAAGCGCGTTATCATTTCCTTGTACGCTCTTTAATGTACTGTGCACATCCAACCTCCCTTCTGGAAGCAGATTGTGACTCAGTCACAGTGCAACACTTACCTTTCCCGCAATAGGGTGTACTGAGGCTGGCGTAGGCAGTGTTTACTCAGGTTAATCAGGCGACGCATTTGGCGCTGAGACTTGGACAGTAGCTGCTTGATGCCCGCTATCAATAGCTCGTAGCGTCGGGTGAGGTGGACATCTCCGTTCCAGAGTCTGGAAATAGTTGTGATGTTAAGAAAACGATCGGTGGGGAGATTCTTCAGGAATGACCGGAATTCAGCTGTACGGATAACAGATAAGAGTGATCATTGTAATTGCGAAAACGGAAAGTTAGTTTCTCTTGAGCACATTTTTGCTTGAAATGCCACAGTAAACTATAATAATAATAATAATATTTTATTAGGATCTTAAATTAGAGAGTGATAAACCAGGCAAGGTACTCCTGTGGAGTGGCTATACATTACAAGATGGCAGTAACAAGCATGTAACTTTTATTAAGCCTTATTCAACACTTGTGCCCTAATATATACTGAGTAGTGGTGTTATCAAATTATACCACAAAATTAAAACTTGTATTTCATCCTCTGGCCACTAGTGGCCGCCCTAGAGCATCATGATTCTCAGTCTACTCTCACTTCTTTCTGTTCCTCGATCCCACCCCCCTACCATTAGAGAAAAGGGACTGATCAGATAAAGTGGCAGCCTTCTCTGTCTCAGTGTGTGCTGAGCTCTCCGTTATCATCTGCCTGGACTGGATCCAGACTTAAGAGCGTACGGTTACTAGTGGGTAATACCATGAAGAATTGCAGGGGAGATTAATTTCATTAGTTGCAAACAGTATTACAGGTAAAAGATGATGTTTCCAGCTCAAATCTAATAAAAGTGTAACAGTAACGCTGGTCAGCATCTGTGTGCAACATGCAACAATAAAGTATTCTCCCTGCATGCAAACACTAACATTCATTTTACCTCCCCTGCAATTCACCATGGTTTTTCCCACTCGTAACTTTGCGTTTGTAAGTTCAATAGTACGTAAGGCTGGATCCAGTCCATTGTTAGTGATACTGACAAAGATGTAACAGCAAAGATGCACATTGCTTCTAATACAATAACAGCCGAGGTTATATTTTGATGATAAATGTGCCATTTTAGGTGCACTATGAAGGTCACCTTCCCCGTCACTTCGGGCAGACGAGATAATATGCTAAGCGATAGTTTGAGCCACTTATAACATGTTTTATTGATAGTGTCCCGAGCATCATCTACACATCTATTACTAGGAGATCTCTGTCAAAGTCAAACCCTGTCAGCTGTCTCCTCCGCATCTCGACCATTTCAGTCCCGTCAGCGTGCTGCGGTAACCATGGCAACAGCATCCTCAATCTGAACGGGACAGATGCCACATGAACAACCTGTCAGATGCTCTGGGCTCATGTGCTGAGCAACAGGGAGCACTCTGGGAGATAAAGTACCCCTAGAGAACGCCACAGACAGAACGCAAACTAATGGAAAATAATGGAAACCAAAACGGATATAACTCTGCAAATGATTAATGATTTTTATTTTCATTTATTGGAAGCTGTAAATGGCTTCCGGAATTGGCTGACTATCCTCTATAACAGGTATGGGCACCTATTACCTAGTGTTAGAGGGAAATATTAATTATTTTCTTTTACTTCCTATCCTCAGGATACCTATGGCTTAGCACTTTCTTTTTTGCTTATAGGCACTTATTAGGTGTTAAGAAACTACAAGTCCCATCATTCTTTGCCAGGTGTTAGCTATGCCTATGGTGCTGAAGCATGTTGGGAGTTGTAGTTCATAACATCTTTCCTGGATTCCTATATATTTTATACATGTAACCCACAGCGACACACAATATACAGAACAACGTTCCACAATGATCCAAAGGGAATGTGGCAAAGCACAACATGTGAAAAGTTGAGTTCAATAAATAAAAGCTTCCGCAGATGTCTTTTTTTTATTGTAGCTTTAACTCAGGGTAGCTGACTTTTGGTTCCTACCTCACAGAAGAAAACAAAAGTCAAAAGCATGGGGGGGGGGGGCAGAGGGTGGGATATATGCAAATCACACCTAAAGTCCTGCCACCCAAATTGGAAATCATACTTTTACTACTGATGGGCATGCTTGATGTCATCAAGATCCACCCATGCATAGTTTCAATCAGATTTACATTAGATTCACTAATCTATACTGACTTACTCACAACTTGCTCAAGAGTGGTCAAAACCATGTTGAATTGCAGGGGAGGTAAATGTCATTAGTTGCAATCAGTATTAGAGTTGAGAGATGATGTTTCCAGCACAAGTCTAATAACAGTGTAACAGTAACGCTGGT
>JABWIB010000450.1:20965-34509 GCA_016617825.1 Platyplectrum ornatum
CCTCTCATCACTGCACTTAGCTTAAAATTGTAGAGGCTCCGGTTACTACTGCCGGCTTTTATGAATGAAAAATATTGTAGAAAAATATATATATTTTTTTTTAATAAAGAGAAAACCACCCAAAATCAGTATATTTGTTTTATATTTTTTACAATTTTTTTATTTCTAAACTTAACAAAGCAGGTAATTGTCCAAAACTTATCTGCGCATGCACACTGAATCCGGCCATTTGTCTCAAGCGCCACAGTTAATATCTCTTACATAATTGGCTATACATAACTCACCTACATTATACATTACATTATATATTCTGTGCTAATGCTATTTACTTTATTTATCCCCNTCTATAGTTGATCCTGCTCACATGTGGCCTCTTGTAGATTTTTTTCCAGGGCCACTTAAATTCCCAATCCGCCCCCATGATACAGAATAGCGATGTGTTTTCTTGTACTTAGTCACCAAAGTGAAAGGAGCTGGTAATGACTTTGTACATTCAGTGTTCACAAGGGGCACAGGCACAGCAAATTTAGAATGTGTGTATGGCTTCCATCCAAAAACTAAACTATGAAATCTGACAGACTAGGCTGAGCAAGCTGGAACAAGTAAATGCTGGCATTATAAACCGGTAACTTCAGGATACAAATATAATATAAATAGCAGAAATTACTATAAATGAAAACACAAATACATTGAATGTATTTTAAAGTTTTATATATATATATATATATATATATATATATATAAATTGTATATATTACACAGTTTTTGAGCTCAAGTTTTATTCTTCATAAATTTCAATATATATTCAATATAAATAATCCACAGCAACAGCCAGGACCCTACACTGATCTAACGCCACTGACAATTTCCTTCCTCATTGACACTGTGGTAGGCAACCAGTCTAGTACAGTGAGGCTACATAAGATAAAGGATTGTTGCTGATATTTTACCTGTGTTTCCATTAACAATCTTTGATCCATAGCTGCACTTCCATCTGTTTGTGGATGAGCTACAAGAAACCACTTAGCGCATCTACAGAACGAGAGTGAGCACAGAAAGTCAGATGCAGAGCTCTCTATCCGCATGTGTTGCTTCTGTATGCTCTGATCTATTGGAAGGGGGAGTTTCACTATATTTAAATGAGAGAGGGTCAAATTAGATATTAATACACACATCACCTCATAATACATATGTACACAAATTGCACCACGTAATACACACAGACACACACCATGTCTTCCCATAATAAATATGTTTATACACACACTGCAGACACACCACCTAATAATACATATACATACAATAACACACACTTTAGCAGAAGCACTAAATTGCCCACTTTCAAATTTAAATATAATGAAACACTGGTGAAGAGCATATAGAAGTGGACATTGATGATTCAACTACTTTCTGTCCAGTTTTCTGTCCTTTCTCCCATTCTGGTCATGCACAGTGTGAGTTTCTGCTGCATGAATGTCTTGGATCAGCTCCACAATCTTCATCCATGTAAAGGCATTTCAAATGGTTTAAGATTCGGATTATTTTCTACAAATATTGTAATATTGTCTGCCAACACCCCAGGTAATAATAATAAATCATTACAAGATTATAATCATGTGTACTGAATAGACAATTGAAAGGCTTAAATAACTATTCCTTTTAAGAGCTATAATGTGGTTGAGCATGTAATAAAAATCAATGTCCTTTTGTACTATTGACAAGAAGGACCATCGCTGGAGGCTGGAAGAGGCCAGTCAGAAGAAGGAAGGACCATCACTAGAGGCCTAAAGAAAAAGAAGAAAGAGTTGGCACTGGAGGCCAGAAGAGGCCTGAAGAGAAAGGTGGAGCCGACAGGTGCAACGGCCAGGAAGACACGGCATGAAAGCTAAGGGGCAATAATCCAAACACACAGGGCCTTGCTAATGTGCTCCTGGGCCCCTGGGTTTTGGGTGCTTGCACCAGAAGAAGGAAGAGGCGGCCAGCTGCGTGTCCCCCTGGCAGTAGGTCAGCAGTGGTTCCTGCGCGGACGGTAAGTAGTTGGGTGAGGCACCTGCTTGGGTGAATAAGCAGGTGCCGTCCAACCTGATTGCTGCAGGCTCTGCATCAGGTCCTACACATAAGGCCTTGCCAGAGGCCCCATACCTCAGGCTCTGACCTAANCCTCACATTCAGCCTCTGGTATAGTTCCCCACAGCTGCAGCTGCTACGTAGACTCCCCCCATCTGTATGTTATGCTACCACATCCACCACAGGCCTTGGTATCATTCCCAACANGCCAGGCTCTGCAAAAGATTTCTCCCTCTTTCACATTACAGGCTCTGTAGAAGGTTTCCCCCTTATTCACGTTATAAAATTTGCAGAAGGTTATCCCCTTTAGCTGAAGGCTCTGCTTTGAGACCCCATACAAAGCATTGGTTCCACACCCCTCCAAGTACAGTTCTGCTTCTGCCACCATAGAGAAGGTATAGTAGGGAACAGCAGAATAAAGGTAACAAGGGATACCGCAAATTTCACACTCTAAAGTAATAGATTTGTATTATGTGCCAATAAACGTTTGAGCCTGTGTTGTGTCTGATTTCACTGATTGGTTTTAATAGTTCAATAGATGTAGGTAGTAGTAAGTTTTGTAGGAAGCACAGTTAGTGTTGTGTGACACCCCCACTCCGATATCGTGAGTTCCCATACAGCTCTGTAAAGTTTTAGATGAAGTCCCAGGGACACCTCGGTTCTAATACTATGGTGGCACCACTACCGCGCCTAACCCAGCCCCAGCCTGTCATTGACCAAAACCAATGAAGGAGGGCAGGGTGAGGAAGAGTACAATACTTTACAATTTGGAATTATCAATTTACATTGGATTTCACAGAAGATAAAGTGCATGATACAAGAGCAATTCAACAACATAAATAGCATATATAAAAGAACATAAAACATTCTTGTCTTCGACGCAACTTAAGAAGGTGCAGGCCTTGGTGGGGGCTGGCGAAATAAATGATACTTGTCACATATGGGCCGACCCTGGCCTCACCACGGGATGAAAGGGAGTCTGATCTGAGGATCCTTGAATGCTGGCTCTGTAGGTGTGACAACCCGGTTGATATATCAGCCCCGGGATAGGTTATTCTGGTCATGGGCTCCCACCTGCATGCTGAGTACTGGAGTACCCCATCCCATGGTAACTCCGGTCCTCTAAATCTGCNNAGTCACACAGGGAGGCCACCTCTTCCTCTGTCAGGTTCATCCAGATGAAGTCAATCGCGTACACACTCAGTCCACATCTTATCGTTCTCTCTGTTTTTCCCGACCAGACAGCTTTTATANGTCTCACGTCCGCCATTACAAACCAATCAGAAGCCACTAGGCCTGGGGTGCACGCGCTAGTCACGGGCGCCAAGGCACCTGTCCAAGTACTTTTCCATTCCTTAGCCAATCATCTTCTTCATGACCACATAACCTTCCCTTCACCTCAGCAACAAGTAAATGAAGTCAGAGTTTAGACTAAACCCCAAACACCTTAATCCTGGCGTATCACAGTTGTAAGGAGTAGGCCTTAGTGTAGCCTCAAGGGTAAGTTGTTAATTATAGTAAGGTGTTTACATAGCCACAGAACTTACTGATATACTGTTTACAACTAATGCAATTTACCCCCCTCCCTTGCACACTCGTAACTTTACACTGGTAAGTTCAATAGCACATAATACTCCGTTCACACTGAACGTTATTACCCAGGCAGTTCAATCAACTACCCAGAACATAACCAAGGTTTCACCCTGCCTTACAAGTAATGGCTGTGACTAGGAAAACCCAGGCCCTCCATGCAGATACATGGAACTTGTCAGTTGTTATGACAGAATAGACTGTGATATGTGATAGCCTTTACATAATATCATTTTAAGGCAAACATCAAACACTTGCTTTGGGATTTTCCCTGAAGGAACCTGAAGGGAAACATTACGCTGAGAAACAGATCAAATATCACGTAGAACGTGTTGACTTCAGAAATGCTTATTTTGCTTTCTGTTTGTTCAGTTTGCTGGTAAATAAGATGATTTATGATTTTGTTTCTGAAACCTTTGCTCTAAGTGTGCTGCTGCATGACATTATTGTATGCGTGGAGTTTTACCCCACACCTTTCTATATGCATTTATATGCATTTAATATGCATTTCAGGAGTTATGGTTTGCATATTTTCTGTGAGGGCTACTATGTTTGGAGGTAAAGGCACTTTTATCAGACATGTTAATGTGTTATTTGCATGGCGGATGTCTTTAGTGGGTTTTTTGTAGGTGGAGGGTAATATAGCTGTACTATATGACAGCTGAATGCAAGGGTGTAAACACCCTGCATGTAGCTCTCATTGCATGCGACCTGTCTCTTTGAATAGCTACTTTAATCCTGTATGGCCGTATCCTGTAAGGGAGAACATTTGCCCCTTTCTACTTTGCGTATAAAAAGGGACAAATTTTCAGTCCTGTAATAGACAGGAAAAAGCACACTTTGCGCGGGATTGAATCATCCCAAAGGCCTAAATTTACTAAGCGGTGAGATTCAAAAGTGGGGATGTTGCACATAGGAATAACATCAGATTCAAGCTCTCCGTTTCATTTTACACACGAGAATATGAACTCAAATCTGATTGGTTGCTATGGGCAACATCCCCACTTTTCAATCTCACCGCTTAGAAAATTCTGTCCTCTAAAAATTATAATAAGTATTTTAGGGATGGACCCAGACTCCTGCCCATACGGAGTATGGGAAAGGCGAGTGAATGCTCCTGTCACTCCCCCCCTCTCGCATTTGGAAAATCCTTTGTGCAGTCCATACAACCGCTATTCTCGCAATTTTAACCTTGTCCTTTCCCGGTCCATTAATTTAAATGGCGGACAGGTCCGTCCCAGTGGACGGAACAACAAGCGTACAGAACATCGCTCCGTGCCCTTGTTGTTCCGTACGTACACATCTGGTGAGAGCATGCTGAAGTGGGGGGCCTGACCTGAAGTCAGGATTCGGTCCTAGGTAAGGTCAGAAACACTTAATAAGGTGTTTGCAAAAATAATGCACTCAAATCATTTTATATTTTATATATTTGTGCTCCTGTAAGTCTCTAGTCCAGTGGTTCCCGAGGCACTCTTAGGGTCTCCATAATAAGACACAAACATTTCTAATTTTTTATGTTTTTGAGTCAGAATCATGTAATAACTATTTAGGTAAAAACAGAAATACTTCAGGTTGACATCAACTCTTGTGTTACTCTTATACAAGACGTAAAATAGTGTTTCTAAGTAACACTAGCAATGTTGCACCATATCTGAAGAAACATTCCACGGCACCCCAATGAGAGCGTCGCAGCACCCCAGGGAGCCACGGCACACAGTTTGGGAACCACTGCTCTAGTCCTTTAAATTGTGCCCCTGTATGTCTCCAGTCCATCATTCTACGCTGTGTGTCTCCAGCCCTCCTTTTTCCCCTGTATGTCAATTTTTCTTACATAATAATCTTTAATCTTTTTTTTAGCTTTGCTGTTTCACACTTCTTTCTCCATCCTCAGTGGCAGGCTCAGATGTAGCAACATATACACAGTGCCTGGACACAGTAGCTCTGCCATTGTTCACTACAAAAATGTAATAGAAAAAGTATTATTTTAGGACATTGTATAATTCATGAATGTCACCCCATCCGTTTCAGAACTGCCTGATTAAGCTACCTTGATATATGAGAAGGGTGATATACATGTTTTCCATGGAAGTATTATGCAGGTCTACTTCCAATTTCAGAGGTATGGGGCCAATTACAAATGTTACAATGCCTAAAGAGCTATATGCAAGGAATAGCTGAACCCCACATTACTGCCAGGAAACCATACAGTGTAAGGGTGATTTATTGGTGTTTTATATGGGAAGCCACAGAATCTGAATTGTGTCATTAGTCATTGCATCTCCAATAATCTCTCTTATTTATATAAATATTCTTATGACATTGTCTTTTAGTATATCATGTGAAATAATATATGAAGCTTGGTCAAACGTGGATAAAACACAGTGATTCTAAGCATTTAGCAACTCATCAATGGAAACTATTTGTATTGTACTATTGTATATTAGAAGTAATTGTGTAAGTTGATTAACAGAAGTTCTAACCATAATAGCATTTATTTATAACTGTCATAACATAGTGTAATCTTTTATAAAGTTAGTGCAATGCATTTTTTTTTACTTTATGGAGATCATTAAGTAGATTATATATATATATCTATATATATATATATATATACATATATATATATATATATATATATANATTATATATATATATCTATATATATATATATATATACATATATATATATATATATATATATACATATATATAAAACTCTGGAACAATGCAAGCACTCAGCAGACTTTGTACGATGAAATAAAGTTGCATTTTATTGTATGAAAATGCAAAATACAGCGCCAACGTTTCAGTCACATTTAGTGACTTTCCTCGGGGCAAGTACAGGCAAAAATGATCAGCAACAACATTTTTGTCTGTACTTGCCCTGAGGAAAGTACAGGCAAATAGATTACATTTTTCCTAATATAAGCTAAATGACATTGTAATATTAAGTAGTGAGTAAATGCAGTACACACAGGTAATTGTCAACTGCCTGTTCTGTAAAAAGAACAAACTGTTATACAAAGTTGAGTGACAGACTATTCATGATGTCATATGAGAAACCTGGACAATGTTTTTATAACAGAAATGACAATTGTATAGCAAATTGCATTCTTTAAGAAAACTGTTTTTATTACAATAAAAAAACCAATAAAAAACATCACATAGTGATTTTTTTGTAATGTTCAGATAGAGTGGCAATAAGATGGAGAAGAGAATCAGGAAGGGGTATATGACCTAAATCAGATAGGGTCAAGCGTTAGCTGACCTGGAGCGGGGTATGGATGAAAAGGAGGGATGTCCGAAGAGGAAATCCATTATAGTGTTTGACCAAGGACTCCTTTTGGACACTGACTTGGAGAAATGGTTGATAACATATAAAAACCTTATGCAATAAAATATCATATCCTATTTATTACTGAATAGATGATAGACGAACAGGAGACCCTGCAGGTGTATACCACATTGTATATTAAAACAACTTGACTATGGTGATTGTTGTAGCATTTAATTCTTGGGAACCAGAGAAATCTCAATCTACATTTGCTGAATTAATGTTTTGACATCTTTCCTGAAAAAATTCAATATACGTCATGGTCACCATACATAGAAAGGAGAAAACAGAGACATGTGACACATATGTCTGATGCCTAGAACTTTAGTAGGAATGTAGTACCAATGGTATAGTATTTTACAGATTGACGTATTGATAGTATTTTAACGTTGAGTAACATTGCGCTGTCTATAGTGGTTTTGGCATCAGCCTTGACTGAAAGTGGCATCAAGATTTCCCCTGTGTTGGTTCCCTGATACTGACTCTTAAAAAACAGGTCTAATAATATACGCATACATATATATATTATAATATACATAATATACATATATCTCTTGAGGCCAGGAAAAGTAACTCAGGTCCCCTGGATCAGCTCGGAAACTCTTCCTTCTTCTCTGGAGTAGTGGGGATCGACATATTAACGACATATTAATTGTCAGTTTTGGGGTGAAGAGAGTCCTGGGCTGCAGGATTGATGATTTCTGGAGTTATGGGAGCAGCAGTAAAACCATTGGAAGTGTCTACAAGGCTCCAAGGTTTGTTGTCTGTGTACGAGTGTCCAGGCAGTGGGTCACCAGCACCACTCTGGAAAAACGGCCACTGGCCTATGGTTAATTTGTTTCCAGCATTTCACTGATATAGTCTTCATTCAATCCTAATAACTCATAGACCTATCTATAATAATACACCCTATTAACTCATCATTTGCTTCCGAGTAAACAATATTTTTTCTTTTTTTAATTCTTTTCTGTCCATCCTTTATCTTGTTTAACTAAAAATAATAGTATTTTCATCTAAAACTAGTTGTTTTGTATTTCTGAGTTACAAGCTAAATTCCTTAACTTTCATTTTGCCAAGTTTCTTGATTTTCTATCATTGTCCTATTCTATGTAGCTCTTTCCATGCAGTCATTTTATTTCAAACGCAAATTCCATAATCCACAACAGTTCATTACATTGATTAATTCAGTCCAATTACATATTTGTTTACTTGTTTACTTAGCTATAACATAATACATGATGAACGTTAGCGCTTGCTTTCTATTTATTACTTTTAATAATCAACTTTCATTTTCATGGATTTACAGGTTCTTAATTTATATCCTAAAGGAATGGGCCAATAAGTGATGCAATACAAGAATAACAGGGTTGGTATTAAGATGATGACCATGCAAATAGTTCATCTTACTTCTCAGTTTTAAAAAAGAAATAAACATGTAATATACAGACATAATAGACAATAAAAACAAATAATACTAATATTATTAAATTAATAAACACCTCCAAATATATTACACTATACTAGTGTTGTGGTCATTTTAGCTTGTCCCTTCCAATAGTAATGTTAACAATGGTAATTGAAGTCACTTGTGTAAATATGTCCATTCCACAAACTTGGTCTGGAAACTACACTTGCTTCAAAAGAAGAGCAGGAATTTGGAGACTATAATCAGAAATAAATGAACAGTTCCTCTTAATATGTCCAAGGTATGCCTAGGCAGACAGTATTTGGTGTTTCTGAAAATATACTGGCTTGTTAGCCCTTAATGTAAACACACTTTAATGAAGAAAATTCCAATTGTATGTAATTGTAACTTTTTGATACAATTTTGACTAGCATGTGACCAAACGCTGACTGCTCACTCTCCTTTCCCTCGATCAGCTGGCACTGCCTCTCCTCATCTACTACAATGATGCCACTGTGCCGATCTGCACACAATGTACGAAATTTACTAAAGGTTGAGTTTAAAATCTCGCCTCAGTGTGGCGTGTTTTAGGGTGAGTTTTGCTTTTTGGGTGAGTTCAGTATTTATTATAGGTCATGTTTGTGATTTCTCGCCGGTTTGAGACTTGCCCAAAACATGCTCTCAAAAACTCGCTGGGATGAGTTTTTACATGACTCACACACGTTTGATAGTATTCACTATAGGTTGGAATGGTTTCTCACCGAAAACTTGCATGTGAGTTTTGCAAAACTCATCCAAAAAGAAACAGAGGCACTTTAACTAGGCGAATTTCAGAAACTTGCCACCCATCAATGAAAGCCAAATTAGGAACCCTATATAAGGGGTCATTTTTGGGTATGCCTGTGTGGGGTGCTGTATATTTTATAAATGTGGAGGAGACTGTGAAGTTTTTATCTGGCATGTGGCCTCATGGAGGGAGAAAGTGCTCAGCCTCCAGTGGCTGAAGTACAGAAAGATCCTGACCATCACCAGCCCCTGGTCCAGCCCCATCATATGCAACAGGTCCAACCATATGCGGTTGGACCTGGCCTCCCTGTCTGATCAAGAGGTTGTAAAAATGTTTAGGCTTAACAGCAGCAGCCTCCTGAGACTTTATGAACAAATGAGAGTGTATTTAAAGCTTGATATAGGCCTCTATTTATAAAGAATTAAAAAACGAAGCGTACCAGGCTCGCTTCACCTCTCTGCGAGCCTGGCAGCTTCGTTACAAGTATTTATAAAAAAAAAAAAAAAACTTACCTGGACGCGAGGCGATGCGGTGTCCTCCTGGGATCTTCGGCTCCACTTCGTCTCCGGCGCATGCGCAGTAGCTACATTATGGAACTTAGAAAAATTTCTAAGTTCCATAATGCAGCTACTGCGTATGCGCCGGGACCGGAGCCTGCAGACACCGATCGGTAAGTATATTTCTTTTATTTTTACTCTTATTTTATTTTATTTTTTTTACATTTTTTACTGGCCGGTGGTGTTCCTGGATCATATGAACCAGGAACACCACTGGTATTTTTTAAAACTTTTTTTTTTTTTTTTTAACGGGGAGACGTCGGGAACGGTATCCCGACGGTCTCCCCATATGTTCCCCGTTTTTTCTCCCCCTCCCTCCCTCTAATAACTGTAATTAGAGGGAGGTGAAGGGGCTATCGCAGTAGCCTCGCCACCTCAGGGTGGCGAGGTATTACCGCTCGGAACGGAGTGATAGACTCCGCTCCGGCGGTTTATAAAAATGAAGCGTTAAGGGTTTTATAAATAGAGGCCAAAGTCTGGTGTTATGCAGTATCTGGTTGGAGGTTAGGTTGTACTGCTCATGTGCGAGTCAAAAAACTTGCCGGAGTGAGAAATAAAATTCGCCGGTGTGAGAAATTAAACTCGCCGGTGTGAGAAATTAAACTCGCATAGAAATTCAAAACTCACCCTAAAACTCACCATGAAACTCGCATGTGAGAAAATCTCGCTGACAAAACACAACCATTACTGAATAAATAATTGAAGGGCCAACCCTTCCACAATTGTGGTCCAACACACAAAAAAGTTTATTATAACAGGGAAAGCATTATCAGAAATGGCGGTCACTTGACTGCTTTGTTCTGTAACAGCTTTTGTTCATAAAAAATTTTATACCCGAAAAATGGCGGTCACATGAAAAAGTATGAGCAGACTAGTACTGACATGAGCCTTTAATCAAGAATGCTCTGAGTTCCAAGGTTCAAGCAACTTACTTTACACAAAATAATCAAAAGACTAGGATGCTGGCAATAACATTTATTACCCGTCATCATGAAAGGCCAAAGTACTTGTCGTCTCATAGGTCAGCTCTCTTACTTTGCCTCCATCAATAAGAGCAGTGGTGTAACTACCAGACCAGTCACGGTACCGCCGGCTGGGCCCGCCTACAAAGACAAACTTATGTCCTGGGAAGGAATCCTCTTTAAGGACTTCATGTCAATGATGCGCCCGCCGCGTACTGTATTTTGTCCCTTCCAATAGTAATGTTAACAATGGTAATTGAAGTCACTTGTGTAAATATGTCTGTTCCACAAACTTGGTCTGGAAACTACACTTGCTTCAAAAGAAGAGCAGGAATTTGGAGGTTATATGGTGGGGAGTGATGGAGATGGGGGATATATGGAGATATTATGGAAAGATGGAGATATGGGGGGGATGGAGAGATGGAGATATGGGGGGGATATGAAGATTGGGTGGGCTGTTGAAAAATTTGCTATGGGGCCCAGGCTTTTGTAGTTATGCCCCTGAATAGGAGGTCTCTGATAGATGTTTTATCGCCTCTGAACTGAATTTAACTGGTTATTTAGCATGCAAAGTTTAACATTAAAATCTATGAACAATGGGGCAGATGGTACTATAGCCTCAGGCCTCCATTTGAAAAAAGTCCCACACATATCTTCCGGCCTCCAAATGAAATGCATGAGAATGAATGTGAGACATCCACTCTACTGCACAGCAACACAACAGTGTGATAAAGGCTCCATTTTCATGCTAAAACTTGGTTGTGTGATTTGTAGGATGGACGTGGCAGCATCTATAGGCGTAGCCTTGGCCTGTGCTCTTAGGCACAGGTCAGGGGGAGGAGAGGAGGCCCAACAGCATGACCAGCCCCAGGTCTAAACTACGCGCAGGATTCCACACCTGTTGCATATTTATGTGGAGCGTAAGGACCTGGGTTATTTTGTATTAACCGTGCCACATTTCTGAACTTATATGATCAGGTGAGAGAGAATTTAGAGCCAGAGAGTGCTCGTTGTCATGCAGTTCCTGGGCTGCTGAAATGAATGTGTTCCATTCATTTCCTGGCGACTGGGTCCTTCCAGTTCGTTTCAGGGCATGTGCTTGGAATATCACAGCCAACGTTTTCCAGACACTTATCTCAGGTGTTAAGTTCTCTGGCTGAAATTATGCGCAAACATGTCTGTTTCCCCAGCCACAAAGCAGCATTAAGCGTGAGCTTAAGCAGGGTTTCTATGTGCTTTTAGGATTTCCATCTATCCTGGGAGCCATAGATTTCTCCCACGTAGCACTGAGAGCACTCAGGGACACGGGGACGACCAATGTCAATCGGCATGGGTACCACTACCTTAATGTCCAGGTGGTCTGTGATGCAAGCCTACGAATCATGAGTGTATATGCCAGGTTTCCAGGCTCATGTCACAATACCAATATCCTGAGGCGCTCTGGACTGTTTGAACTGTTTGAACAGAATCATATGCCAAAAGGTTGGCTTTGTGTTACAAACTTAAATGTATTCCTTGTTCTGTGAACATTGTGTTATTTGTACCAACTGGATATGGGTTTCTCTTGTAGCTAATTACCCCACTGTTGCATCCTGAGACTTCCGCACACCACAAACCACTAGGTGTGTGATAGAACGTACCTTTGGTGTATTAAAATCTCACTTTAGGTGCCTTTGGTGGGCAACTTCTTTATTCTCCTAGGAAGGTGGCTCATATTGTGTGGTCTAGTTGTCTGCCTCACAATCTTGCCCTAAATGAACCTTAGGGTGAGATTGTTGAAGCAGATAGTGAGGATGCGAAGGGTTTGTCATCATCTTCTCAGGAACACAGTAGATCAGGGATACAGGCACATTCTCGTTTAATTTCAAACCATTTTTTGTGTAAGTATATATCTAAATTTGTTGTAATGTTATTTCGTATTTTACACTTTTGTCTTTTTGCTAACATTAAAATTTTATGTATTACGTTTTGTTTGCATGTTCTTATGTATTGCACATATTTATAAAAGGTAAATGATAAATTTTTTGGTCAGTGTTCAGGGTAAACTACAAAATGTGCCATTTTCAATAATGTCATATGTCTGTGATTTTAACACATACATGTCAGTGCAGATATTATATTTAACGCATTTCATGTGCATTGTTGCCCATAAATATTATAAATTTTTGCTTTAACCCCTTCCGACCCTGCGCAGTATATATACGGCGCAGGCAGAAGGTCCGTAAGGAAGCTCGTTTAACTGTCACTCCCGCGGCATCGCGGGGTGACAGTATAGCAATGGCAGCTGTCACTGACAGCTGCCATGCTACTGAAGCCGGGGGGGGGGGACCAAAATTATTGGTCCCGTCCCCGGCAAAGGCTTCGATTGACTAGTCAATTCTGACTAGCCAGTTGCAGCTTTAAAGGGACAGAAGCCTGACAGATCTGCAAGGAGCAACATGCGGAGCGATTTTTTGATGTTTGGCTGCCCTACATCCGCAGTTTGCCCCCTAAAACTGTAGCTCAATTGAGACGGTGCTTCCAACTCACCACATGGTACCAACGCGAGCTCCTCATGGGATCTCGACCCTTTTGACACTTGGTTTGGCTACTCTGATTTTTTTTGTACCTCCCTTAATCGCCGCACTTTGCTCCTCTCTCCCGACACCCTTTCGTACTGTGGTTAATTGTTTACCTTACATGTATTATGGGGACTGTCCCCGTTACTTGCACTTTTAGCTCCCCAACCTTTCTTGGATGGAATGCCTTCTCTGTTTTGATGTATTAACAACATGTGGAAGAAATGTGCCTCTTCCCTTTGCATCCCTGTTATTGTTAATGACCTGTGCTCATTGTTTTTGTA
>JABWIB010000450.1:77504-95237 GCA_016617825.1 Platyplectrum ornatum
TGGGTGGTACAGACCGACCTCACTGCCGACATCGCTAACGATGTGTCTGTATTTTTTCACTCCCCTTTTGGGCATGGCTAAAGAATTGTCATGAACATGTAATAGCCAGTGACTGCGCTGTGCCCCGGAAATAGATACAGCTGACCTTAGCAATCATGGCGAATTTCCTTGGTGATTGGAACCGAAAGTGGCAGCAAGCACAAAAAACGCACCAGTCCAAAAAACGAACCAAGGCACAATGTGACCAAAGGTCGCAGGAAATTTTATGAACGTCACTAGCGAATTTCGTGCCGTGTGTGAGACAGACCTATTTTTTTGCTAACCATTTTTTACCGCAAAAATCGTTACATTACTTTTTTTTTTTGTCGGGCCGAAATTCGTCTCGTGTATGGTAGCGATATTAAAACCTTCCTCAAGGGAAAAATCGTCAGCAAATTCGGTCGGAAACAGGCGAAAACGGCAATCGTTCCCGTGTGTGGCCAGCTTTAGCACTAACATTAAACACACAGGACCTGATGTAGAGTTACCAGCATATTGAACATTACAAATGAATATGCCTGCAAAGGTATTCCTGTACAGACGCTTTAACTGTAATTGTAAAAATGTTGAACATGTTACAGCTGATAGTAAGAGTAGTACGTTTGTCTATAGGGTTCGACATCAAATAAAAATGAAATTCCTATGTCTCTGCTTCTGGCTCTATGACTCTGTGCTTCCCCTCCTGTGTCTCTCCCTGCCCTTTTCCTGCAGCTCTCGGGTCTCTCCTATACTTCCATGTTGCTGCTTTGTCTCTGCCCACTCTGTCTTCACAGCTCCAGGCTCTGTCCATCACCCCTTGGCTTTCTAGATGCTTCTGTGTCTTTCTGTCTCCAACTCCATTACTCCAGTGTCTTTCCCAGCTGCTCCTCATCTACTGTGTCCCTGATTTTGTGGCCATGTCTCCATTTGTCCTGTTCATTTCCTCTGCTTTGTCTTATTTTCTTCTGTCCCTCTGTCCTGTCTTACTCGCTCCACCATTCTCACTGGGCCAGATCCAGAACTCTCCTCTGCTGTGCTCAAAGTTTCTATACAGAGATACAAAGCCAAATTTCCCCCTGTATCCTAACTCTCTTGTGTGTGAGGGGGGGGGGACACTTACATGGTTTCACTTCACATTCCATAAAGTATTATTAGCTTATAGTTTAGAGATCACGGCCTAAATTCACTAAGCGGGGAGTTTGCAGGGTAATTGAAAAGTGGAGATGTTGCTCATAGCAACCAATCAGCTTCGAGCTCTCAGTTTCATTTTACATACTGGAGAATGTGTGAGCTTGAATCTGATTCGAATCCCCACTTTTCAATTCCCCTACAAACTCCCCGCTTAGTGAATTTAGGCCCACAGCTCAGTTATTCATTTCAGAAAAAATTACTTTACTGTAAAATATTTTATTTGTCATTGTATAGTATTTCTCACTATACACATTTTTTGGGTTGCGTATTGAAAATGTGGTAAACCATGAAAACACTATGCAATGTAGCCAAATAATTCACTAGAATTCTAAAAACTGGAAATTAGACACAAATTTTCAACATGTGAGAAAAATGCTATATGTCTAATACATGCTGGATACACATTACACCCATACCTCGGTGCATTTAGAAACCAGTATTACCAATAAACTGTTTTAGCAGTCTTATCTTCATTATTTAACATTATTTTACATTTCCTTAATTTACAACAATACAATATTTGGTCAGTAAATGACCTTCTACAAATTGCATAAGGTTTTTCACTTTTCTAATGTTTCGGGAGTAAAAAGGTCTGTTCTATAATGCTTTAGTAATCTTACAACCATAGGTATACAACGCTACTATGAATATTTATGTCATCACAAACAATACATTTGTTTTACTGACAATTCACTAAACAATGTATATAACAGAGACAATTTAAAACAATGCCAGCTTCTATAAGTCACATTATTACCTGTGAGATCAAGAGATGATCTCAGTGGTAATTGTGTTTCTTTTGAGAAGCTGCAGACAATAAACTCTCTTACCTGTTATATAATCAACAGCGGTATGACTCCAGACATGTCTTCTAAGTAGTTCTATATTTTATGTCATTCAGTATTAATGACATAATACTAATCTTTCTCTTCTTTATAATCAAGAACATGACTTTTACATGTTACATATAAGCTATGTGACATGAATAAGGTATTTAGTGGCCTATTTCCTACCTTTATCCAACCTTAAGCTTATATATATAGTTGCCAGAACCCTCTCCACTTCACCAATGTCAATGTCATAGCTCTGGTGACAGCATGTGGGCAGATTTCTCTCCACCATGACCCTTCTAAAAGCCGAGTCCCAGCAGATGGGACCAAGCAGTGACCAGCTCAAAGCTTCCACAGGAGCCTCGATACAAAGAGGTAAAAGTCTAAAATACTAGACAAACTGTAGAGTGAATTCAGGAGGCCATGCTGGGATGGACTTCCTACCAGATATTCCCCAGCATCCTAATATTATTTCCCACAACCCCCACATAGTATTTAATGCCCTCTCTCCATGAACTAATGCCACATATTACCAACTATTGTAATTATTTCTCTGTGATTAAAATGATTCTGCCAAATAACCGTCGGATGAACTGTCACTTAAGTCTCAGATGATGCATGTAACTGCCTGGAGCAGTCTACACCATACTTTGTACACATATATGAAAATATCTGATATCTGGAAAGAAATACTGTGGGCGTAAGACATCTATAGCACTCCTTGGGTGGGGGTGAGAAGTGGGTAAGATGTAATCCATAGTTTTCTGTGTTGCTTAGATGAATAGTAACACTCCTGATGCCAGGTTCAGCCACCATCAGCACGGAGGGTGAAAAATAAATTGTCCAAAATGACCAACATTTGTGTCAAATCCAGTTTTTGGGGACAATAAACTGATTGGTAAAAGTCATAATGAAATTTAAGCCCAAGGAACCTGTTATGGGCCTTCCACTGGATGGCTTTGGATGTCAAGTTTGTTTTTACATTGTGTGTTTGTTTAAAAAACTAAATATATGTCTATAATCGAAAACCGCCTTCGGACTGCTGGCAAAAAGCAGAAAATACTGTGGGGTTCAGCCCCATTAGCATGGGGGGTGAGAAGGGGTGACAAACAACAAAACTTGGCTTTGAATGACTAACCAGTAAAGATAAGACCATCTAAGGATTGCAATGCATGTGTCAATACACTGATCTATAACTGGCAGGCTGGTACTGCTCTATACCGCCTATCCTGAAGACATATTTCATAACTATACAGTGGTGGGATTCAAATAAATTAACAACAGGTTCTATGTGCCACGGCTCCACTTAAGCCCCACCCCGATTCCACCAAAGTCCCGCCCCTTTCCAGCATAAATCGGGTCAAAATAGAATTGTTTTAGAGAAAACCATAATGCTAACCTGGATTCCCCTGCATTGTACATGGTGTATACCCTATATTGTGCATTGTATATCCTCCTGTATTGGTTTTCATTAAACCAAGTCCACATCTCTATCTACTAACAAGCGGTTCTAAGAACCGACACCAGTATTAGGTATAGGTTCCGCAGAACCTGTTAGAACTGGCTGAATCCCACCACTGTAACTATACCAGTATTGCAGTTGTCTCCTAGTGGTTGGCAGGATGCTCTGTCCCTAGGTCATGGTTGCCAACTCTCCCTGAATATCAGGGAGACTCCCTGAAGATTGGCTGATCTCCCTGACTCCCTGAAGTGTTTACAAATCTCCCTGATGCTCAAAGTCAGTTCAAAAGTATTTGTAGTATGATGACAGAATTCAGAAATTGTGCTTTATTTGTATAAATAGGTCATTGCTTCTCCTATTTACAGTCTTCACAATAAATATTGAAAGTATTAGTTTACTGATAATATGACGATAAATAAATACTGATAGTTTACTGAATACTTGATAGTTCACCTGGCAGCGCTAAAATTGCTCATACCAGCATACCAGTTATTATAGTGGAAGGAGAATAACTAAACTTTTTAGTAGCTAATTTCTATAAGCTTTGGCCAACAATAGATATGTGCACAAGTATGCAATGAGGGGTTGTAAGCCATCTAAGCATACCTAGTGTTGTATGAAAAAGGTCAGTAATCACTTAATGTATAAGGTATAAACTTCTGCATTATAGTAAAACAGTCTCCAGTCATAGCCCCAGTCCATGACATGGCCTAATGGAGTGGCCTCAGACCCTTTACAGGCCTGACTGTAGTGCCAAAACAGAAAGAGGTTAGTCTTTTTTAAGCATCTGACTGGGCTGCTTACATTTAGACACCCCTATAAAAAGCAATGGTCTTTTGTTCAAAAACATGTATGGGACATTCTGCAACAGTATAGGGAATATTCACTTGTCCTTCCCTAGTACATGCACATTTGAGCACCATTACTGCAATGTAAGAGAAACTCAGAATGTTTTGTATGCATTGAATTTTAACCCAGCTTTAGCTTAGGACCTAAAACTGCAGGGAGACAGCCCTTTTCTTTAAAAATAAGAATAGTAATTATCCAAACTAGAGGTGACTCACATTCCAGTATCCTTTTGCATGGCATCTGTCTTAATTCTTCTTCCTCCCTTAGGGTAAATATACTGATCAAAGACCAGCAATCACTGTGATTACATATAACACAACATCCTGGAAGGTGAATTATAATAGTATGCAATACAGACAGCTTTGTATATTGATGACATGACAAAAATAATGGCACATGCAAGTAATGGACTTATATAGCAGTCAGATGCAATTGTATTTCTATTATTCTGTGTTAGTTTGCATCTAGGTAAGTTTTGCTCAAACACACAGCACACATACGATAAAATATTAATTCCTGTTAATTGTATATTTATAAATCTATATTATTATATTCATTAATAAGAAACTATAACAAATAATTACACACTACTATCCGATCCAGACGTACAATCCTACCGTTAGAATCCTAGTGGTACAATGTTAGTGATCTGGTCATTAATGTTCAATTGATTTCCACCTGCCTGATCCCTACATTTTAAAGGTCAGTCTTGAGTGAGCGCTAATATTCTAGATGTTTTTAAACGCAGGTAATAGTAGAAATGAGGCACAGTCGAATATATCCAGCTTACACACTTATAGGACATCTGCAAAACAGCTGCCTGCTAGGGATTTAAACCCTTTCAATGACTTTTTGATACCTGGTGGTGTCACTGCTGAGACTCCATGTGGGACACCCATCTCCCACATATATGTGGTCTAGCTGACACCATCATTTCAAAAAGAGAAAAAGTTATCTTAGCATAATGAATTTAATTTGTGCAATAATATTTTATGACTCATGACAAAAAATGGCTAATAACAAAGGACTGAATTGAGACGCGATAGCCAATGCAAGTATAGGTCCTGCAGAATGACGCCCTGCTCTGCTGACTAAAAGACTTCCAACGCAGAAGTCTGATTATAATTATTATGAATTATTATTATTATTATTAACACTTACTGATTAGGCGCTGTACAATGGGGTATACAGACAGACAAGATTACATGCTATTGGTGCTTGGGGATTGAAACATAGGAGCAATTAAACATACATTAGGAACAATGTATTCGGCTGCCAATTATTGGGATTATACCAGGGCACTCAGAGGAAATCAGACATGGGGAGAACATACAAACTCCACACAGTTTGTGGCAACTTTCAATCAATCTCACAACCTCAGCACTGTTAGGCATGAGTGCTATCCACTGAGCCATCCTGGTTAATGACATGCAGATCCAGAATGGCAGTATCTGAATGCTATAAACATTCAGCATGTGTATAAGTCTTTATACCTGTACTTGTATTTATTTGTACTGTTTCTCTTTGATCTGTTTCCGGTGTGTGAAGAGCATTTTTATTTGTGTGTTATTGTTTTGGAAAAGAATTAGATATTAAGAAGCTTCGATGCTAAGCCAGGGTTTAAGAGCAGAATGATATCTTGATAGCCCTGTCACTGGATAGTAAGCTGTTTTCCTGCAAGTGGGTTATTGTCATCCAGTGTCAGTCAGATGTGCTTTGTACATGCCAGGAATTCACTTGCAGTATCACTGCTTTATTAGCATTCACAAAACATATCAGATACAACTCCTATCCTGTGGGTTCATTACTAGAGAAAGGCTAGACAGCTGTCATTTCAATAACAAGACACCTGTTCTAAAAATATTCCACTTTACATACTTGAAATGATTGATAACACAGCCCTGATGTGATGAATAAAAATATAATAAATCGTGATCAATAGAAAATACAAATATTCTACAGATTTCATTGCAGTACATCATCTTTTAGAATCGGTTCCAAATCTCTGCAAAATGGTCATTTTCCACTTGCAAGGAACAGAAAATGGGGCAAAGTAGGAAGGGGCCAGTGGCGTGACTACCCAGGGTGCAGGGGGTGCAATTGCTATGGGGCCTGTCAGAGACAGGTATAATCATGGATCATAAATTTGGCATCTATGTAATGTTCTAAACTTGTGTATAACTCTCCCTAGACTGTGCATTGTACGAGATGTACTTCTCTCCTGCATGTAGCTGCTGTGAGTTACAGCAGCCACAATCCCCATCATTGACAGTTAACCAGTTATATACTCAGCTGTACACCTAATGGCATGTGCTACACTTACTTAGCATCTTCCCTAAACTGTGTATTATGTTCTTTCCTTCTGCTTGCAGCTGGTCTCACTGCTTTGAGCTACGGCAGCCTTGATCTCTGATATGTACAGTGTGATGGGGATATATATATATATATATATATATATATATATATATATATATATATATGTGTGTGTGTATACCCCCAACACACCCCCAACTGCCTTCTATCATTTCCGTCTTGGTGGAGACTGGGGGCCCCATTAAAATGCTATTTTATTTTTGCCCCTGGAACAGGGGTATACAAATGTATTCCTAATAACTGGTTTTAACCCCTTCTTACTATCCATAATTCCACATTTCCTTGTTATATGCTACCACTGTTTTAAACCATTGTGGGAGCTTGACCTCAGGATATCTATCAGCAAGTAGATCTGATCGGTTATTCAGCAGTGCATAGCAAAGTTAGCCGCTATTCCCTCAATCTTCCATCAGATATGTGCTGGAGGAAATCCGGCCCTCTGGTGATGCAATTCTGGTTAGAAATCCTGAATGTAGCCAGTGTAAACCACTTTGTTATGCTTTTTAATGTGTCATTTCCACATTCCCACTTTCGCTTGCTTTGCCCTCTACCCTGCCCCACTCCCTTCTCTTCTTCAATCTCACATTATATTTCGGTTGGTATTTCTTGTGGCTCACAGAATTACAGTGCATCTGGAAACTATTCACATCGCTTCACCTTTCACTTTCTACTTTTTGTTGTTACAGTCTTACTCCAAAATGGAATAAATTCATTTTTTTTCCCCTAAAATTCTGCACACAATAATCCATAATAACAACATGAAAAGTTTGCAAATCTATTAAAAATAAAAAACTCACTTATACATAAGTAGGAATTGTCTGTAGACCTCCAAGATAGGATTGTCAGGAAAGTGACCAAGAACCCCATAGCCACTCTGGCAGAGTTACAGCATTTCTTTGTGGACAGAAGAGAACCTTCCAGAAGGATAACCATCTTTTAGCAATCCACCAATCAGGCTTGAATGGTAGAGCGGCCAGACAGAAACCCTGCCTGGAGTTTACCAAAATGCACCTGAAAGATTCTCAGACCATGAGAAACTAAAATTTCTGGTTTGATGAGATAAAGATTGAAAAATTTGGTGTAAATGCCTGGAGCTTTGTTTGGAGGAAACCAGGTACTGCTCATGACCAGGCCACTACCCCTCTACAGATGTTTATAGCATCATTTTTAAAAAGCCTTGGGGCTGTAATTGCTGCCAAATATGCATCAACAAAGTATTGCGCGAAGGCTGTGAATATGTATATGTGATTTCTTAAAACTGCAAAAATGTGCCCACATTTTTTTTTTCTGTTGTCATTGTTTATCATGTTGTGGGTATTGTGTGTACAGTTTTTAGGAGGTAATATTTAATTTATTTCATTTTGGAATAAGGTTTTCACATACTGTAACAAACTGTGGAAAAAGTGAAGTGCTGTGAATACTTTCCGGATGCAATGTCTTATTTTGTTGTGTCTTGTCAGTGACATATACAGTGCACTTTGTTGCTCTTGTAAAAATAGAGATTTTGTTGTTTTGGAGTTTATTTTAATAAATTCTTTTTTAAACAATGGATAAAAAACATATATATTTTGTTTTTTTATACTTCAAACAACATTGCAATATTTACTATCATAGAGTCGGTAACCTACTACAAAATATACTTCAGTATATTCTTATCACTCCTACAAGCACAGCATGGCCGGCATTCTGATACATGGTTCAGTTCCAAGCTACCCTCAGGCTGGAGCTTAGGGACAGTACATTCTTCTCAAAGGTAAAATAGGTCACCATGAACTCACCATCGCCAACGAATACGTTCTTAATCAGAACCATACAGTATTCTTCAGAGCCTTCTTGCAGATCCAGATCTTTTCTCTTCTGACCACACACAGGTTGCCGGAGACTTCAATGTACATAAAACCTTAAGGTAAGCGCCTGTTTTCGGACATGCAGTATATGGCAGAATCAAACATTTACTTCTTTATCTTTCCAAGACAGTTCCTGTTCCTACCCCTATGTTAATATAACTACAATCCTAGTAAGGCAGTGAACTAGATAGTGGATTTGGCCACTCTTAAGAAAGTTGTGAGTAAGTCAATAGTGCCTGAAAGTCTGAATCTGGTCCTTTGTCATGTGACTACCGACCAGGTGACTGACTGCAAAATTCATTATACCCCCAGAGAGACATACAGTGGAATACCGTGTTTCCCCGATAATAGGACCTATCCTGAAAATAAGCCCTACCCTATTTTACAGTATACTGTCTAAAATAAGCCCTCCCCCAAAATTAAGCCCTATCTAAAGCACTGTTCTTCTAGCCCTAAGCTACGCTAAATAAGCCCTATCTAATCTACANACTACGNTACCTGNTACNTCCCTGCTGCACGCTGGCTTCCTGTCAGAGCACAGGCTCCCTCCTCCCCCCTCCCCTATTGTAAACAAACTGGACGGAGCTCAGGCAGCCTGATATCACAGCCCTGGTAGGAGTCTCAGCTGCCTGGCTGTGCTGCAGAGGGGCTGCTGGAAATCCTCTGTGCCTGCACAGGACAGGAGCCGGGCTGCCCTGCACTTAACCCTTTCTGTGCAGCAAGCAGAGGACTTCCAGCAGCCCTGTGCCGTACAATCTCCAGGCAGCTGAGGCTTAAACCAGGGAGCAGGGAGAGCAGGCAGAGCTCATGTGATTAATGTGTGATAAGTGTGTGACCCTTCGTGTCAGTGTTCAATAAAGTAAGCACTCCCCCGAAATTAAGCCCTATGGTGTTTTTTGGTACTTTAAAAATAATAAGACAGTGTCTTATTATCGGGGAAACACGGTAGTATCTGAGGGCAGGTACATTTGATCCAGGTTCCTTAACTACATATTTAATGACTCATGTTGTGTTTTATTTATTTGCAATGAGGTTGTGTGGGCTTAAGGAAGTCAAATATAACTTATTTATGGATAAATAAGAATGGACTACATTCATTAGGATCATTTCAGAACTTTAGGGCCTCTAAGCTCGAGAAGGTTAGGTTGTAGTCCTACAAGTCCTCCAAGTAATCCATGCTGAAACTGAAATTCATTGATTTTGTATTTGACGTATATTTAAAAGACATATGTCTTGGGAAGTAAATGTTTATTGTTTCATATCCAATAAAAAATAGACAGATTTGGTAGTGAAGTGAAAAGATATATGCCTAAAACACTTTATCTAGTAAACTATGGCTTATTAGCTTAACAATATAAAGACCCATATTCCTGCTTCAGTTAAGGCGCCATACTCCTAGATTGCGATATAAGATGTTCATGTAATAGTAGAAAAATAGAAAATAGTAGTGGATTGCATATCGTTTTCAATAACACCAGATTCAATTGAAGTAGAAGTTCAGCATCATATAAGCAAGATTAAAATATCTAGTGGAGCATTCTGAACAAGTTGTTTAACCAATTCCACTTACAGAGTGATCACTTTAATACTTGGAATTATTCACCAAGTTGGAGCCATGGCTTTGAGATATAAACTGCTTGTCTGGGGTTTGACATAAAAACCTGGCCCTTATCCCAGGATTTCCCCTCTAGAGGGATTAGTTGAACTAGAAGCAGAGGACTTCAGCCCAGCTGCCGCAATGTGATTCAAGATTATTCAGTTCTGAGTCAGATCTCAGTGAACACTCCCTATGGAGCATAGAAGTTATTAACAAAAGTTTGAGAATTTGAATCTTCTTGTATATGAGGCAATATTTAATAGGAATTAAAATGAATTGATTTAACAAAACAGCCTAATATCTGAGGAAATGTAATTGTATGTCGTTTCAGTTGATTTTAACACTCAGTTACATAAAATATAAATAATACTTTTAAACACTTAAAAATCATTTTACTGAACGTTAATAATCTGGGGTTAAACAAAACTATCCATTGAGCTTTGCTTTATAACACATCACACAACAACTGACCTCTGCCAGCTAGTGGTTATCACACGTTTTTCACTCAAGCTTGAAATTCACAAAAGTCTGGATGGGTGCACAGAGACATGGATACTTTAAAATGACTCAGAAGGACTTAGGGCTCCATTTACAAAGGTACAAAAACTTTATCGCCTGAAACAGAAGTTTTAAATATTTACAAACACTCAGAGTAATAATAACGCCATCTGAAGAGGGCGATATTACCTCTATCCCTGCAATCCCCCCATAGACTTCCCTTTTCTTGCCTGTAATAGTTGTCATTAGGGGGAGGAGAAGAGGGAGACATAAGGGGAGATCGTTAGGATGATGTAAATACATTGTAAGAACACCTACCTGTACGTCCCAGCATTGATATACTGCACATGTGCCAGGACGCAGAGGAACATCAAAGTCTGCAGTAATCCCGAAGACAATTGTGGGACCTCCACGACAAGGTAAGTTTTTGTAAATCCTGTGGCCAGTGTAGCCAGGCGCGCATGCGAGTCTGGCTACCATAGTTACCGATCGCAGGATTGGACTTCGTAAATGAAGCCCACTGCCTTCAATATACTAGAACGAATTCTGACACATAGAAGCATATAGATGTTGATCATAACCCAAAAGGCTGAACCCAGAATTAGGTTCACAGTAACTGCATTTGCAAATGGGAACATTTAAGAAGATTTAGATTATTTGGATTGGAAGAAGGTCATAAAAAATAGAGGTTAGGAGTACCTGTAACACACTTGGTTTACAGCCATACATACATACATGGAGAATTAAAATAAATGTGTACTGCGCTAGTTAGGTGAATCAAGACAGGGGAATTATACACAAAAATATTTTAATTAAGACAATATATCATAAAACCATACCTATTAATATCATAGCACTGGGGCCCCGTACTCCATAAACAGAATGAATCCCTAATTCATAAGACAAATACTGATAGTAAATATGCGCACAAGAGTCTTTATCAATAGAGCCTCTACTTTAGTCAGGATGCGATTATTGCAAGTGTTGTAGTCCCGATATTACACTCGTGGTTAATGGTTGTTAATAGATACCACAGATGTCACATACATACATACATACATACATACACACATAATATCACATGCTTGTTACTGACTCTATCAGGTATTTTCTTCTTTACGGCACTGCTATTTATCCAGAAGTTTCTTGTATATTTAAGCCTGAGAACCTGTTTAGTTTTATGTATGCATTTGTTCTATCTCCTACGATAAACAAACAGCATCCTATATTCTGGTTTCATCGGTGCATCACACCCCAGGTTTCATAACAGGTGGTAAATATTCCTCTGTATGTCTTATGGAATCACTACAGGCAGTAAGACCTTCACATGTCACAGGCAGGGCCACCAAGAGAAATTGTGGGCCCTGGTACAGCAACATCCCAGGGCCCCCTCATATTCAATAATCACAGATTTTCTCCACTGTTGCACAGCGGCCCGCCGAGATCAGGTTGACAGCACTAGACCTGCAGAAACAAATATGTTGTTTGTATACATTTTTATGCTGCCTTGAGAAAAATTGCCTATTGCCAATTGAAACATATTTTTGTCATACAATTCTATGTCAAAGTTCACTATTTTTGCAACTAAGTACATGTATGTGAGTGTGAACCTCTCAGAGGAAGGAATGTGTTCAAGCAGGATGCATCTTAAATCATTAAGGTCATGCTTGAGCAGAGTCCAGTGACAGCTACAGCCTGTTCTTTCTCTTTATAACCATAAGAGCAGCTCTCACTGCAGATTTCTCTAAGTAAAAACCATCAATCTCAATCAATTACAGGCCCCTGGTAGCTCCAGGCCCAAGTAGAGAGTATTCCTCTCCCCCACCTCGATGGCCCTGGCCACAGACTATCCAGCAAGCTATTTGTGTGATCATCATGGATGACATACTCATCTATAGGGCCATACCAAGGAAGCATCGTCTTCTTATATTTCAAGTCATGTGCTAATTGTTAGTAATAGATGTCCATGTGGATCACAAACCAGGAATTCTAAAAGACAAATAGTATCAGCAGAGCAAAAAAATGCCTCTTCCAGGTCACCAGCTTGTAATACAGCATTTACTGGGATTGAATATTCACTAACAACTCTGCCTGGATTTCGACTGGTTGGACACACACTGTTGACTTCAAGAAGTTGAAAAATAGGTCCATCCTGTGGTGACTATAGATGCTTTGCAAAAAACGTTTAGGTGTAAGATGTAGCTGTAAGCACAACAAGCCAGTACTTTGACACTGTATGCACATCAACACAGACCTGTTGGTAGTATCTGCATGTCGACTTTTCCATGACTAGGTATATTTTACCCCGTCCCACTTATCACAACACTCAAGAGGCAATTTACACTGCCTCTCAATATTCACCACTTTGGTGTCATTTTCAAACTTGGTAAAGACACCTTTTCATGGCCATTTTAAACTACTGCTGATGTAGGAAAAAAAATCAATTTTTAAGCGCTAAAAAATCTTGAACTTTATTTCAGAGTGGTTGAAAAAATAATACTAAAGCGATTTGTAAAAAAATATACAATTTTTAAATGTAATCTAATCTACAATCTCAGTATCAGTACATATATTTAAATACACAAACTAAAACATAATTATATTTGTGACTCAATACAATTAATAATAAAATAAAGAAAAAGTTTATAAGAGGCGTAAAAGGTACTGTTAATGATAAGCTTGGATCTCACCACTTAGTGTACATCCAATCGTCCTCTCTACGGAGAAGCAAGCTCCAGAGTAGACTATATTAGGTCTCTTTATGGTTGTATACTCATATCGTATCCCAAATTTTTAATAACAGCTCAATAAATATTGTAATAGTCAGGGCTCGAAGTGGGGATTCTATAGTGCCGGTATGGCGCTAAGCCCCGCCCCTTACATAAGCCCCGCCCCCTCAGGACCCGCAGGTTTTTTTTCAACTAACATTCCCCCTCCAGTGCTGAGGGGACGGAGCTTAGAAAAGGGGGCGTGGCTTCGCGGGAGAAGTGCCGGTATGCCATACCGGCATATACCGTCCCACTTCGAGCCCTGGTAAGTAGTAGAAAGTGTCCTCCTAATATTAGGTGGCAGGAAATTTGTTCAAATTACCCTTGGGCTGCTGTAACACCTTACTGGTGCTCCACGTGTCTGAGACGGCAGTTCCCAATAGGTGGTAGAGTCGGGATATTTCGGCAGCGTTTAGCAGCTCCCAATAGATGGTAGTTTTAACCTTATGTTCACATCTGGTCCACCGTGTTCATGAACATACGGTCAAACTACCCTAACGAAGACCATCTATTGGGAGCTGCTAAACGCTGCCGAAATATCCAGACTCTATCACCTGTTGGAGGTTTTAGTTTGTGTATTTAAATATATGTACTGATACGTTGGATATATTAAAAATGGTGTTATTTTTTACAAATAGCTTTAGTATTATTTTTTCAACCATTCTGAAATATAGTTTTTAAGATTTTTAGTGCATACAATTTATTTTTTTTCTAATATTTTCATTTGTAAGGGAATCTGAAATTCCTATTTTTGTGCTGCTTCAAAATGTTCCCCAAGAAGCACTGTATGAGAGGGTGGTTTCTACTCCCCTCTCTATTTAATTATATACTGCTCATGTAGGCACTACGGAGGATGACTATGACGTTGTGGCTGTAGAGATGTAGTCTTTCTGTCAATTTGACTAGCTCTGTGCACCATTACTGTTGTATGAACTGGATCAGAGCCTGTCCATGATTTTTAAAGACTGCCTGCCTCATGACCTCGACTCCTTCTATAGCATGGGGAATAATCCTGGAGGGTCACCATTTTCTAATCCTGTGTGACCAGCAAAATCTTGAGGCAGCCAATTGCAGGTCCAGGGGGGTATATTCTGGACTTTGTTGTACAATAACACTTAACTTGCTGAGCCTGTGATCTATGCAATGTCCTTAAACTATAACAAGCAAGGGAACCTATTTACTGATATGATGTTCCTGACCTTCCCTTTTCATTGTTTATAGTCCGAATGGGTTGAGATGAGTTACTTTTCCAGTGCTACAAGTCACATGGTTGTATCAAAGCTTAAAAGGTATTTTGCAATAAGCTTAGGTCGACTGTAAAAGCTTTATATGACAATAAAGTTATCTCATGATCAGTCCATCAGGATGCAAACTGAAGTGAATCTGTTGAGCGTTTCTAAAACCAAACTTCCCTGGCTTCCAAGTCCCACCATAAACACAAGTTCCAGTTTCAAAAACTACAAAACATTAAAATTCTGAACCCTACACCATTACCAGGTCTGAACCTGTGCAAAGCCCAACCCAAGCCCATCCTAAGAAACTACGTCCTACTTTCTTTAACCTGAATGGGTTAAGTAGTGGCAGACTTAGCGGATGTGATGTCATGGTAAATTTCATCTATTATTAGAGTTTGATAGATTTTATTACTAGCCCACATCCAGCCTAAGTCTACGCATATAGCCTCTAAATAACAGTGTAAAAGTAATGCTGGTCAATATCCCTGTGCGATAGCAATAGCAAAGTATTCTCTCCGCAAGAGAAGAATAAAATTCATTTTACTTTCCCTGAAATTAACATGGTTTTGCCTGGGTGTGACTTTCCTACCCAAATACCAATTTTTTCCTTAAATGCGCCATGTTCCAAAGCTAAAATCACATATGACTGCTAAAATATTTCCTTGAACAATTTCGTGATAACATTTAGAATGGTAACACTTCCTAGTAATTATGTGCAAAAATGTATTTTAAAGCAATACTGTCATAACAATGCACATAAATTTAATTATTTCTCAAGCAGACATAAAATGAATTCTAACAAATTAAACGAAAACGCTGGAAAGCAAGACAAAATGATAGCAAACAATGGAATATACAATTATTTGAAAAATTCTAAAAAAAATTTAGTATACAGTAATCACAGAAGTGGAATTTAAAGGAAAGCACATTGCGTTTATGTGACTTGACTAACTGGGTGCAATCCACAAGGCTCCTGATCACACCGTTTACACAGAATTTGCTGATGTAGCACTTGATCTATGACACACACCTATCTATTATCTGCATCCGCTGTAACCATCAGCTGAAAAGGTTGCACCATTGGTTCCTTGGTTGTGATTTTGCCCCTTACATAATGCATTTGTAGAAGCATCAGACAAGAAAAAATTGTATGTTGAAGTAGCACATCATAAGGTTATCTGTTTCATTTTCATTTAGTATTGTGCATGTGTAAAATCTGCTTGCAGTAAGGGAAAAAATATTTTTATAAAAAATATTGTTAATTAATTTCTTCTATTCACATTCTGCAATAGGTGCTCTCAAAAAATGTAGAATCTTCATTTACTGTCCACATTACAGTACTACACTCCATTCACGTAAAGTATATGGTCACATAAATACACCAAGCTTGCATTTATTATGCCTGTAACTAAGCATAGGACCAGGGGCGTAACTAGAATTTGGGGGCCCCATAGCAAAATTTAAATGGGGCCCCCCAACTCAGGTCCCCGCCATTTTTTATATACAAATTATACACATTTATATATAATATAAATATAATGTATTTATTAGTAAAAAAAAAAATAAAAATACTGGTACTGTCATAGAAAAGATACAACAGAGAGAGGTCAGTGACTATAGGTGTGTGCATATAATGTGTGTATGCATATGTGTAGTGTGTAGTGTGTATGTCATAAAATTGTAGCTGCACTATATATATATATACATATATGTGTGGGGCTCCCCATTGCTGCCCGGGCCCCATAGCAGCTGCACTCTTTGCACCCTCCATAGTTACGCCCATGCATAGGACGTATAGGCGGCCACCTATATGGCCCTTTCCCACCACCATGATAGAAGCCTTCCTCGGTCTGCCGGGGAGCTATATTGATGCTTTCCCGGTAGCCGCGTCTATGCGTGACGTTATGTCACACTGGCGTGAGGATGATAGAGTTGCACGAGCACGCCGCAGGAGTTAGCGACGTGCAGTGCATACTGCGTACTGCGGCCGGCCACACACCACTGATTGCCTCCCCCTGGCCCTGCAAAACCTAGGGCCGCCCCTGATGTACAGTACAGGTATTGAGGAGGTGACACTGCATGCGCCTTAACATCTCACACAGGCAGGTTTTGTGGGTTGCACAATACATGCTCATATGCAATCAGATCTGGTATATAGTCAGGTTTTAAATAGCTTCATAGTACTCCAGAAGCAGAATACAACACCCCTTATCACTAGCAATTATATAAAAATCTATGAAATTCCATAGACAAAAACATTATCATTAATTCGGTCTGAAAAAAAAGCCTTCTTACACTGAAACAAAATCTAACGAGATCATGGATATGTTACCACTTAAACTCCAAAAAGAAATGAAATAATGACCATTAAGACTGGAGTCTTAATGGACATGTTCCATTAGGCGATACAGCCATGGCATACCATCATGTCCTGTGGTTAGCCGCAGATTCAGCACTATCATGAAGTGAGATTGCCGTCACTCACAAAGGAACAGATACAGCTTCCCACACGAAGGACTCATGCAGAGTCAGGAAGCCGGACAAATTTCCTGGAAGCATGCAATCGTGCTCCAGATGTCTAGATGACCAATGTACCGTGCACTAGAAATTCCGCTGGCCCGTTCTTCTCCCCCGCTCACCTAATTACACTAGGTATGTGAGGGAGAAGATTTCAATGAAGGGATTGGGGAGGGAGAAGGAAGTAGTGCGGTGAGTGGTTGCACGGACCAATGAACCGTAAGACTGAGTTTGGGTAGGGGTCTAGCAGCGTAAGCACTAGAGCAGTGGTTCCCAAACTGTGCGCCGTGGCACCCAGGGGCGCCGCGCCGCTTTCACTGGGGTGCCGCATGTCGTGCAATCGAATGCTTTGCAGTCGTTCCCCATTGGTGGCAGTGTGAGGCGTCCTGGTTGCCTCGGCAGCCAGGACTCTACCCCCTGCCCGGTGCGAAGCAGTGGGATTGGTCCTGGCTGTTGCTGTTTGGAAGCCAGGACACTTAACCAATGAGCTGCTCAGCTGAGCTTCATCTGCTCATCTCAGCTCCTGAGGTACGCTATGAGAAGAATAT
>JABWIB010000450.1:97522-108289 GCA_016617825.1 Platyplectrum ornatum
ATACTATCTAATGTATGTGCCTCATGTTAAAACTCGCAATGGTGAGTTTGTTACAGCGAGTTTTGGGCGAGTTTGAAACCGGCGAGTTTTGCCTAACACGACCTATAGTGAATACTAAACTCACTCTAAAAGCAAAACTCGCCCTAAAATATGACCCACTCCGGCGAGAATTCAAATTCAACCTTTAGTGAATTTCCCCCGAGGCCTCTTTTCTGCAGTATGTGAAAATAAAGCAAGTTACTTTATCAGATGCGCTTACTACGTGAATGCTTCCCCTGGTCTCCGGCCATCCAGTCCGGCGATGGCGATGTACAGGGGCCGGTATAGGCTTCAGGCCCCTAGGGACACCTGACCATGCAGGGCTTTTAATTTAGCAAAACATGTTAAACCATAAAACATAAATTGCAAAAAACTTTCCTACTCTCTAGTAACTGCGCAAGACATAGAAAGCCGGATCCAGTACAAGATATTCCACACACAACGCATGGTGCTATGTTCCATGTGGAGGGCACACGATATGAGCAAGGTATTCAAATTGTACCATAAGGACAATTGGACCATAAGGACTTTGCTTACCTGTATTCCGCACAAACAGTGTTGTGAGTGGACTACTTAAGGGTATTTTTGCCACTGTTTATTCTTTTAACAATGCAGAAAGAGCACTTAGGATAGCAAATTCCATACCTTAGCATCCATTGTGTAGGACATACGGAATCTCTAATTACATCTGGATCAGACCTAGGCACATGGTCCCTCCAGTCTTACCAACTGTTTATTTGAAACTATAAATACTCTATTTGACACTCATTTTAGTTGTTCTTTTTTGCATGGTCTTATTTATATCCTTGTTTCTCAGTGAGTAGTGAGTGTGAGAAAGGCAGCTTAGAAAAGTGGATGCATAGGTGATAAGTAGGGTTACCACCCGTCCGGGATTCGCTTATTGCATCCGGGGTCCGGGGCAGTGCTGCCCTTTACAGCAATTTCAGTCAGTGCCAGTCAGTGGGGAGCAGACTGTGGTATCTCATTATTATACAGGAGTTTATCTAATAGTAGTAAATGGTGTGAATATACTGTTATATTTTGTTTTTCTGAACTATACTTCTACTACATAATAAATGCATTAGCCACAAATAGATGTTTGAAAAGTAGATTTAATCTACAATATTTAACTCACTTACAAACTTTTTATTACAATTATTTTGTGTAATGATCGTTCCAGTTGCATGGTAAATGACCATCTAACAATATTGTGCAAGTGTGTACTGCAGTCATCCTGTTTGATTGCTGCAAAGTACTAGACATAGTATTAGGTAATAGCTTTATAGCATCTTTAAACTACTTCATTTTAATGATCAAATGATGATATCATAATGTAGGCTGTTCCCTTAAACTCCGCCCCTTCTTGTCACCGCAATTGCAGCAAATTTTAACAAGCTTTTTTGGTTTTATTTACCACAGAATTTTCCATGGCCATAGCTTTAGAGTAAACAGCAATCTCTTACGAAAAAGAAGGATATAAGAAAAGCAATAGTTATATGATGAACAACCAGTTCTGATTCATGTCTCCTTTACTTTTTATGTGTATTATGACAATTCAAATAAAATAAATGGACATTATTTTCAGTAGTGTCTGCCAGAACTGAACATGCCTAATTGGAAATGGATAAATCTGAGGTTGCATAATTACTTCTGCATGGTGGAACTTGCTGATTTTGTAAGTGGGAGATAATATAAATGCACTGTCACAGCCACCGACTCTGATCCCACAAAGACCTTAGAGGATATGTATAAAAAATGTAACAAGAAAGAAATAAATTAACATTGGTTCATCGTTAGAAATGACTGCAGGGTCAGTAATGGCCTGACCAAAATTATAAGCTTCCTTTTCTGTGTGAAGCTCTGGAGAAAACCATTTAGTTTAAATAAATGATCTTGTATGAGATATAAAGACTTTTCACAGAGCAAAGGATCCGTGTTATGCATGGACAAAATTGGTCACTTTAAGGAATAATTAGATATCCCAAATACACATGAGATATTAGAAGTACTTAGACTTGGAACACTGGCAGGACTATTTGTCAAAGTCTGCTTTGGTGATTTGCAGTGAATTGTGGCTGTCTAGTGAAACTTAAACCCCCCACCCACCTTCCGTCACAATCACTGTGTAATGTACGCCCTATGACCTTCCCAACATTGATCACAATGCTGTGCAACATTAAAGGCTCAGTATAAATTTAATATTTCTATCCATTTGACCAGTAAACCTTTTAGCATGATCTTTTTTGTAAGGTTTTATTAACAATATACTACACCAGCCTTTTGTGTTAAACACAACAGCCATCTATCTATCTATCCATCTATCTGTAATCTATCTATCTATCCATCCATCCATCCATCTATCTATCTATCTATCTATCTATCTATCTGTAATCTATCTATCTATCCATCCATCCATCCATCTATCTATCTATCTATCTATCTATCTATCTATCTATAATCTATCTATCTATCTATCTATATCTATCTGTCTATCTCATGTAGGGTATCACTCATGACATTGCGCTACCAACTACTAATGAGCACAACTGCAGCTGCATCCACTTGCATTCTTGTTGTGGGTTAGAGGTAAGTAGCCAATTTATAGTAAGGGTGTGCCCAAGCATCTGTACCTGATCCAGAGGTGAGTGGAAAAAAGCAGTGTTTCTGTGAGGATATTTGCACCGGCCGAAGATCATGCTTAAGCCACAGGGTTGACAACCTATTTTAGGTGCTAATGTGTAATAATATATATCTCTTTATATATCTTTTACCTACAGAATGCTGTTGGAGCATTGTGCAGGTATAAGATATTTTTCAAAATCATATATTAATTTCCTAAAGCTTAATACTGACGCCCCCTACACTATTCATAACCTCCATTTACATGTCTTAGGCTGCACTAGCACAATGTATATGGTACCATCCATAGTTGCATGGATCTTGGCTGCTTTGTGCCTGTACACATGCGGAAGTTGTATTTTCACCTAGACCAGACAAAGTCTGCCTCTGCCTGGTCTGGTGTAATACCATATGTCAGTGTACCGTGACAAAAATACAACAGGTTGGTTAGAAATAGCATTAAATATCCGTCCGAATCTTGGTGATTCGTCCCAAAGATAGAAAAGCACTCTCCCACTTTTTTTTTATAGAAGTGGAGGGTTTTAATGACAAAATACAAAGCAATTGGAGTCATTAAGCCTAGTATTATACATCAGGAGAGAGGTCAAACAATGTTTATGTATGAGCTAGGCAGCTAGGTATTTTTGTTAATAACAGTAGTATGTACTAGAGACCTAGAGCCAAGATCTGTAGGCTTACAATAAATCCAGTAAAGTGATTTATGCAATAGTATTACATGGCATCAGCGGAAAACCCCAAAGTACCCTACTAGTGTATCTGCATGGTGTGGAAAATATCATAGTATATTCTACAGAGAGAGTTGTCATGAAACTCATCGCTCGTCCTCTTTCCCTGCCTCTCTTGACATGTGCACCAGCCTGGAACAATTCCCTATGTCTGTGCAGAGAACCACTGGCACAAACATCCTTCTAAACATTGCAGTAAATAGGTTGCTTAATATTCTTTAGACACAATAACACTCAAAATATCTCCAAATGTCTGGCACATTAACCTGGTTGGTGTTTCCTAAGTAGCAATGCATTCCTAAATGCTGATTTTATTTAACAGATATGGAGAAAAGCCAGCAGTGACCTCACACTGTGATTCCATGTCCTGTAATTACAGGGGTGCAGAAATAGTACTTCTACAATGAGTTGTTGAACTGCAAGAAAACAGCCACCTCCTTCCTCAACGTGAACACCTACCCGCCTGTCATCTTCCTCCACCTTCCTTGTACACACCTCTGCACTTCTTATTCAACTACATTGAACGATGTTGTACTTCAACTAGCAGAGCTACGCCTCATGTCATTCCACATCTTATAGCAGTTCATTCCCCACCCCTATGTAATTAATATGTAACCACTCTATCTGATCACTTTGTACCAGAGGCTATATTGGTTGGTGCCCGCGGTGTGTTCACGTCAGGTCTGGGCGGATTTGCAGTCAGCACCACTTGACTCTCCCTGGCACAGCCGATATTCTTACCCGATCAGCTGTCAGGACTGAACAGCTGAGCTGAGAGTTTCAGGGACAGTGTCCCTGCGCTACCGGGGAACAACTGCAGCACCTGCAGGTCCCGGGAGCCTCCTGAGTCCTGGGAAACCCTATGGGCCCCTGGATTCTCCTGGATTGCCTTGCACCTGCTGCACAATGGTACTTCCGCCTCTGCCTATTGTCTTATTGCCATTTGTATTGTTTCTCCCAATGTATGGAGCTACAAAAACCGTGTGGCACCATATCTGGTAGATATCCTGCAATAGCAGCAAGGGGCATGTACAAATCATTCATGAGGGTCCATTCTCTTTCTTTGCAGCATTCCGGTGCATATGGTGCAGTTTTTTAATGAATATATATATATAGATAGTCAATCTCCATTGACTTCAATTATATTCAGTGTTTCCATACCATCACTTCTAAATTTCCACTTTGACCGCTGACTATTGTAATTCATATTAAGGCACGAACCACTCAACTTAGTAAAGAGAATCAACAGTCTATCATTACTTAGAATGTATCATCAAGGGCAGTTGCAAAAACTATGCCAAACACTATGAGGAAACTGGCTTTCATAAAGACCGCTCCTGTGAAGGAGAACCAGAATTTACTTCTGCTGCTGAGGATAAGTTCATTAAAGTTACCAGCCTCAGAAATGGCGACTTAACAGCACTTCAGATTAGAGCCCACAAAAAGTCTTTACAGAGTTCAAGTAGCAGACAAATCGCTGTGTCAAATTGCTGGAGCCACTCCTGAGGATGAACAAGAATTGTTTGAGCCACAAAACACAAGGAATGGACATTAGACAAGTGCTTTGGTCTGATGAGTCCAAATTTGAGATTTTTTACTCTAAACACTGTGTCTTTGTGAGATGTAGAGAAGGTGAGCGGATGGTTTGTGCATGTATGGTACCCATTATGAAGGATGGAGGAGAAGGTGTGACGGTGTGGGGGTGCTTTGCTGGTGACATTGATTTATTCAAAGTCTAAGGCACACTTAACCATCATGTCTATCACAGCATTCTGCAGCACCATGTCATTCCATTTGGTTTCCCACTTACTGGGATCAACAAGTCAATGACCTAAGGCACACCTCCAGGCTATGAAAGGGCTACTTGACAAAAACGGAAAGAGATGGAGTGCTGCCTAAGATGACCTGGCCTCCACAATCATCCGGCCTAAACCCAATTGATATGGTTTGGGATGACTTGGACTGCAGAGTGATGGAAAAGCAGCCAACAAGTGCTCAGCACCTATGGGAACTCCTTCAAGGAGAGAACCTCATAAAGCTGAGGGAGAGAATGCCAAGAGTGTGCAAAGCTGTCATCAAAACAAGAGGGGGTACTTTGAGGAATCTCAAATATAAAACATATTTTGCATTAACATTTTGTTCTTGACAAATTCCACATGTGTTCTTTCATAGTTTGATATCTTTACTATTAAGCTACAATGAAAAAACAATAATTAAAATAAACAAAAAACCATTGAATGGGAGGGTTTGTCCAGACTTTTGACTGGTACTGTATATTTTTACAGGACTCAAAGGGCCAGATTCAGCTTTTCACTCTCATGACTATTACACTCTCATGGGCAAAACCATGTTGAATTGCAGGGGAGGTAAATTTAATTAGTTGCAATCAGCATAACAGGTGACAGCTGATGTTTCCAGCACAAGTCTAATAACAGTGTAACAGTAACACTGGTCAGTATCTGTGTGCAAATTGCAACAATAAAGTATTCTCCCTGCATGCACACACTGACATTCATTTTACCTCCCCTGCAATTCATCATGGTTTTGCCCATGAGAGTGTAAGTCATGAGTGTAAGTCATGAGAGTGAAAAGCTGAATCCAGCCCAAAGTGAGCATTATGAGGGTATGGAGAAGAACATTTATCATAAACCATGTGTGTGGAAGGGCATAGTGGGGAAAAAGTTCCAGTATACCATACCAGTGTACACGACCAACCTCAAGCTCTAGGCTTGTGGGGCATGGCCCAGGAGGTGAGGACGCAGCACTGGAGGAGGAGCTTCAGGGTCGGAGTATGGGAACTTCTATCTACATGCTCTCTACTGCCTGCACCAAATACTTATATTAGGTATCAGTTCTGCAGAACAGGTGTAAAATGGCTGAACCACCACTGGTGTAAGTGTATCTCTGGATCAGCAACATTGTGTAGGCTAATTAACTCATGGCTATGTTTAACCCCAGCACAGATAATTAGTTGACCCTCCCATTAATAAAAGAAAAAATCCTGGAGCATAATAAAAACCAACCAAGAATTTGTCTTAATTGGGTGATAGAAATTTACTATTTAAGGTAGCAAATTAAATACAATGTATACGTATGTTACAATTTTATCAATATATCACATAAACTATATTTGAATACTTATATACATGTGACTGATTTGTAGGTGTAGTGCCTCGCTGTAAATCACTAGCCTTTACAAATTTTGAACTGCATGACCGTGACAGTGCCGTTCTGTTATCAGATATACTGGATGCAATGCATAATGTTTAGTTCCTTTGCAGCATCATGTAAATATTAATTTCCGAATAATGAGTGTTCAGTCTATAGTCATGTCAGGAGGGACATTAGATCTGTTATCTTTCATATGCAGAATACAAAAGGTAGTGAGTCCTATGTATGGAATTAGAGGAGGTTGTAGTCATTGCAGTCTGTGTGGACTATACATGTTCTTCATGTTTATGTGAGCTCTGGGTGCTCTGGTTACTAATTAAATTAAACCTAGAGTGTTTGTCTCTGTGGTAAGGATATATATATTGTAATCTCCACTGGGGCAGGGGTTAATGTAAATAATTAAATATACTGTGTATATGCACAATATAAGTTTAAACTTAATAGATAATCATAATGATCATGATATATTAGTCCTGAAACATCTGAATTTAATATTTTATAATGATTTACAATGTAGCATACAGCAATGGTTATAAAAAAAAAAATATCCTATATCTACAACCCAGCAGACTTTCAGAAGGTTTTTTTATATGAAATCAGTTTATACACATATTAGCACTTCTCTGTGTCTCAGCGATGAAAGCTTTTCTGATGGTCATACTGCCTTAGGACAGCAATCCTTTGGAAAAATGAACGAACACTTTATTCAATAAGCTTCTCTGCTGAAGTCATGTGTTGAAATCAATGAGACTTTCAGAGGCATACTGCCCTAAACTATACTGTCATAGCTTAACAAATAAACCTCATGGGGCAGAAAAATAAATAACAAGGCACACCAAAATTTATAGCATTTTACTATGTCCCTGAGCAGCAGGTTTAGCATCTGTAAATCACAGCTTCAGAGTATTGTTGTATACTGCCATCTAGTGACATAGCTCAAACAGTATACTTCACTAGGTATAGGCCAATCTCTATAGCATATATATATATATATATATATATATATATATATATATATATATGTAAACCCAGCAATTGAAATTCTATTCAGTATTTGCAGAAACTGCAGGTATTGTTACATTATACACGTAAAGCATGAGCCAGGCTAAACAGAATGCATCCACACGAATAATTGAAGAAATAAGAGCAATACAGACTTGAACAGGCCTTCTATTAAGTATTCCCTCCCTGTAGCCTAACCCTAACTTCCCCTTCCATTAGCTGTACCTCCCCCCCAGCCTAACCTTAACCTTCCACTTCTAATTTATCCCCACCATGCAGCCTAACCCTAAACCCTGTCCCTTTCCTACCCCCTAACCCTAACGCTCCCCTTCTCTTTCCTATTGTACTTGGTTCTCAGTAACTTTATGTTTCAGGTCTGCACATTCCATTGATCATATATAACATGCTTGTGTGTTATTCTGATCTAGATGGTTTAGTCTGAGGAACTCCGTGGCTACATGGTTGTACACAGGTTAAATAGTTTTTTCATTGTTTTCCTTTATTTTACACCATTCTAACTGCGCAATGTGAACAGGGTATTACTCAATGGTTTGCTCTGCTAGGTCTCTCCAGTTTGGGATTGGATACTGGAGATCACAACCTGCAACTGGTTCAAAATCAAGTCCATCCACACCATCAGAGGTTCTTGTCATGTCCACAATCTCACCTGAGACAGTCACCTAGTCTGTTATATCCTGATAAACGCCTCTTGTTTACCTCAATTATGACTTATATCGGCTTTTTCCACCAACAAGGTTTATTTGGACAGTGCGCACACTATCTCTGGAGGCCCTCGGTTCTCTCTTAAACTAAACCAACACAGTTATCCGGTACCAGAATTATTATAAACCCAATATAACCTCTACTGTTACTACTGTTATGTAGCGTTTATAAACCATGCTATTTGGCCTGTGACTCCGTAAGAACACAGAGACGGGAACTTAATACAAAAAGGATAACATAAGAGACATAATATGCAAACAGCTTATCAAAATAAAAAGGGAAATACAGAAGACTTATACCCCAAATTTTGGTGGAAATGGGTCCCAAGAAAAAAAAGTGACCCAGGTTTTCTCCCGAGACCAATGCAAGGTTTTTACTGGGATTTTTCCCAGGTCGCTGCAGTGAAAAAGGGGTTTTCCTTTAAAACATATTAGCTTACAATACTCTACTCCATTCAGTGGAAATCGTGTCAAACCTGGGAAAAACCCAGGTTCCCACTGCAGTGGAAAAGGGGTCTTTTTTGACCGGGGAAAAATGCAGGTCTGAACCTGGGTTTTTGGTGGAAAAGAGGTATCACATTCCTGGCCTGGGACTAGCAGAATTTTTCAGATCCTTATCTTTTAGAAGATCCCACAAAATGACATGTTCCTTCTATGATACCCTGTTCACATTACTAGCCTTGAAAAAGCTGGCTTAAGAGCCAGGGTGTAGAGCTGGGGAAATTGGAGCGGCTGTGACTGCTCTGGCTACAGCAGCAGGGGCCTCTGCGCTATTAAGATAAGCACAGGGATGAGGGGTATATTGCATGCCCCTCTCCCTGCACTCGATTCAGAGCTATATCTTTGCACAGCTCAACGAGCGGCCGCCACAAACCCTGAATCCTGTCCCCAGTCCCTAACAACCAATACAGTTTTCCAGGCATCTGTACTTGGACCAATTCTATTTAATATATTGATTGGTGACATTACACATGGTTTCAGTGGTTAAGTATACCTTTTGTGGATGGATATGGGTGGATGGATATGTAACAGTAATGATCTATATAGATGGGAGAGCTAGTGGCCACTGCAGTTTTATGCCACAAAAATACATAATCATGCACTTGGGACACAAAAGCCTAAAGGCAAAGTAGCATTAGTGACATTGAAATAGAAACTACCATGGAGGAAATCTAGAAGTTACAAGTTATTTACACGAGTTCTTTGTTTTCTATCCTTATTATAAGCACAGATTGTTGCTTCTTAAAAAAACAACATATGTGTGATTTGTGCTAAAGATAACACTTAGTTCTTAGGTTAATTGATTATAATAGAATTTCAGATTGTTGTGCGGTTTTAAGCACTCAGAAGAATTACGTATGTGATTTGTTCTATAACACTCAGGGGGAAAACTGGATATATTCAAATTATGATCAATCACATTCTATTTATGGAGGAATTGGTGAAATTTAATATTAAGGAGATTACCAGCAGATGCTAACATCTAACATTTACAACAGAAAAATATGTTCAGTTGTAAATGTTTCTAATCCACAGCCATTGGAAAGATAAGGCTGCAGCCTAGGGCTCTGGGCCTAAAGTCACTAAGCGGGGATTTTGCTAGGGAACTGAAAAGTAGAGATGTTGCCCATAGCAACCAATCAGATTCAAGCTCACATTCTCCAGTATGTAAAGGCCCTGGAGTCTAGGGGGCACAAAGCCACCTGCCTTTCTTCCTCACAGTTTGCTTAAAAAAATGTGAAACGCGTTATAGCTTGGACGGGCGTGGCTCCAAATCCTTATTATTTTAATTACGGCACTTGCCACTTTATTTATTTCAATAGGGTCTATTACATTACTATAGATCTTGCCCACGTTTTTGGTCTTGAGGCTGGGGCAAGCCATTACTGCTGTAACTACCATTGAGTGCATAGTAGTAATCACTGCCATTTCTTGGAGCAGGGTGTTGATGGTGATATACACGGCAGCCTATTTACATATTACATAACAGATTTACATCATTTAGCACTTATTAGAAGCACATGGCACTTTGTTTTGCTCATATGTAAATGGAAACTAAAACATCCCATACCTCCCAACTTTGGAGGTTCGGGCCGCGGGACAAATAAGCCCCGCCCCAGACCCGACCGACTCCGCCCCCGACACACATAGACTCCACCCTCCCCGCCCAAGTCTCGCCCCTTTTTGCTGCCGCAACTCGCGGCATCCTGTTGAAAAAAAAAGTTTGTCCCCTTAGCGGGACAAACACCGAGTCGGAAGGGACAGCGGGACAGTCCCCCAAAAGCGGGACAGTTGGGAGGTATGATATATGTTCATCTATATATATTTAAGGTGTGGCCTGTGACACTGTGGTCATTTGCCCTAGATTGGGAGGAACCAGTGATATAATTTCATATAACCCTTCTAATTATACCTAGCTAAACTTGGCCTATAATATATATATATATATATATATATATATATATATA
>JABWIB010000450.1:112676-125156 GCA_016617825.1 Platyplectrum ornatum
TCACATGAAATGGTGACCCCTAAATCCCTTTCCTCTTCAGTGTTTTGTAGTGTAATGCCATTAATGGTGTATTGAGAATTAGGGTTATTGTGTCCTACGTGCATGATTTTTCTTTGAACCCACCATCTATCGATCTGGCCAATATACCAGTCTGAATACCTGGCAGATTTGTCTCCGTAATCTGATTCATTTAGGCAAAGTGCAGCTTACCAGGTGTAGCCAAACTACACGTCCCAGCATGATTTAACTGCATAGATATAGTTGATACCTGACAAAGCATGCTGGGATGTGTAGTTTGGCAACACTTAGCTTAGCTGCGCTTAGCCTACCCCTGGTCTATACCAAAGCACTCCTAAAGTATATAATAGTGTACGTTTGTTCACCTTGATTTCAGCACAATGCTTTTACCAGAATATGATTCATGTTGCATTGTTTGTTATCTCGTGTGATCTGTGTGATTTGTACATTTGACTTTTCTTCGTTTTTCCTCAGATTTTAGTGCATTACAATTACGTTTCTCTACACAAGACCCACCATCTACAATGATGAATTCTGACATGGACGGTAGGCGTGCTTGCGTATCTTTAATATCCATTATATTGATAGGAACTGATTGGAATGTGTAGAATTGGGACGTTATGTTACAGTAATGGTAACACTGCTGTGATGATCCACTATGACCGTGTGACAACCTGACCCTCAGCTGGTTTAGCTGCTATTCTAGGTCCTCAAGGTTTCATGTGCACTACAGATTGCATGCTGGATGCCTGCATAGTCACAACTGCATTGTATTCCTTCATTGCAGCATGTGTAACCCTAGCACCCTGTTATTCTATCACTCTTTGAACCCATGCCTTTGTAGTAGAATAGAAAATACAGATATAACTAATTCTGCTGTACTTTGGTTTCAATAATTGGCATCTAATAGAGAGAACATTGTATATTATAAATAATTGTTATGGCCCTAAGTCATAACCGATGCTCCGACTTAATTAATGCTCTATAAAGGACAAGAAACCCCCAAAGAATCCCTTTCTTAAACGTCAACTGAAGGTGTGTTAAACTGCATTGTGATTTGCGGTCCTATATACAGATTAAGTCATGAAGCAGCGATAACGCTCAGTAAACAGCTTGACTGTAAAGCTCTCTGCTGCTTCCAGCCCGTACTGGAAATTGTCATGAAGGTGGGGGCTAATGGTTTGGGAAGGCTCTGGCTACTGTAGGTAGGTGGGGGAGCATGGATGAATAATTTATTAGGTGATAGTGCAGCAATGAGCAAGGCTTGGAGTTGAGAGTTAATGTATTGGAGACTAGTAGGACTGGCAGTAATGCTTCATAGCTTAGACATATTTTATGGTACAATTACTGAAATGGCTTTTCCTGTGTACAGAGATCACATCTGTGGAAGGATTGTTCTGCAGTTATCATGCAGTAGAACAGTCTCTATAAAGCAGAGGGTTTTAAATCGGTTCTTCAGGCACCATGTTGTAGAATTGGGGGGCACTTAAGTACATGAACCTGACTCTTACAAAATACTAGGTACTTGTGACATGTTTATAAGCATATTTACATTGTCAGAGCAGTTAGCAATAATTGCCATTTCCCTTTATGCTGAGACTATATTTTCTTGTGTCCATGCTCACCGCTGCACAGCTTCATTTACAGCTCAGTGGTTATGTAGTGTGTAGATAGGAGGGATCATGGCTGCATCATCTCTAAAGTGTTTAGAGTATTCTGACCACATGGAGACTCATTTGCATCCCACAATATGAGAATCGCTGTGCCTTCTTATGTGTTCCTGTATGTAGACCAGATCAGACTTGAAATTACGAAAGTTACACATAAGTGGCCTGATTCCAAGTCCTTTAATTCTGAGCTGTGCAAAAGCGGGAGTCGCAAAGTCACGGAGTCAGATATTTTCCTTCCCTGCAATTCAGCATGGCTTTGGAGAGGTGTAACTTTACTGTCTTGTTTTCACCCCTTGAGCTGGTCCTATCTGAGAAATATTTAGTGTTATATTTTGTGCAGAAAAAAAATCTTTAATTAGTGAGGCAATGATCACTTAAATGATTATTGATTATTAGAATGCATAGTCATATAATAATAATAATAATAAAGTATTTGAATTTCATAGCTCTTGAATTGGAAAATCAAGTAGAACTAGAAGAAAAGACACGACTCATCAACCAGGTTCTGGAGCTTCAACATACTTTAGAAGGTATAAAATGTTTGAGTTGCCGTTCTACAGTGTTTATAATGCCTTTCTTATGATCTTAACATTTTATTTCTCTCTAGGACCTAGATTTACTAAACTGCGGGAATGGAAAAGTGGAGATGTTGCCAATAGCAACCAATCAGAGCCTAGCTTCCTTATTACATACTAGAGAATGTCAGCTACAATCTAATAGGTTGCTATAGACAACATCTCCACTTTGCAATAATTGTTTTCTGGTATCAATCAGCATATATGCTCACCTGGGGCTATTTCATTTTTATCTTAATACCCATAGAGGGGTGAGGGAATAAGATGCAGTTTTTTCTACCATATAGACAGATAGTAATATAGCAAAAATAGGTCAAATCCTATTGATCAGTAATGTGGTCATAAGACGATGCCATGGCTGTTTTTGTGTTTAGTGTCTTCAATTGTGTTGCTGAATCCATCTCTTTTTAATGTTAGACTTTTTGTAGTAGAGTTAGAGGTCTTACATGTGCAGTCTATTCCTGCAGCTCACATGTTCATATGAGTTACATGATATGAAATCTGCAATCATTTCTGTCATCATCCTAAAATGTGAGCCTGGATACAAATTAAGAATAGATATTATAACATACATTACACATGTACACATTACATACACCAATTTCAGGTATAAATCATATGCTGCACAAATACCATAAAAATATACAAAAGAGAAAGTCTAAAGAAAGTAAATGTACAGTAGAGGTAGACACTGAATGTTCTGACATAGGTGGATGGTAAATAGGACCCTATGCTTATGTTACTATTTAGGATTATGATAGCTGTGTTTTGTTCCCATGCAGATCTCTCTGCTCGTGTTGATGCGGTTAAGGAAGAAAACCTGAAGCTCAAGTCAGAGAACCAAGTTCTTGGACAGTACATTGAGAATCTCATGTCTGCTTCCAGTGTTTTCCAAACGACAGACACCAAAAGCAAGAGGAAGTAGCAGAGTCTGCCCTGTGTTGTCTTTGTTCCACTGGTTTTATGTCTTGTAGTAAACTTGTACATATATTGACTGTGCGTACTACACTACTTTAAAAAGATGGTATTTAAGGTCTGTACTAGATCAGTTCCACTAGTGAAATGATTACAGCAGAGAACAGGATGACATGACAAGTATCTGCATTTTCTCAAGAACCACTGTCACTTACTACAGTAACTTACATTTGTAAACAGCATCCTATATTTTATCAATGCTAATAGTATTATTAAAATGATTGAATTTGACCGACTAAACATTCCAGCATTTACATTAAAGGCCATGCTGTATTAAGATTTTTACATGCATCCATGTAGCTACCAGTAAATCTGTCTGAACATGACATTTACTATATTTCCCACTGTTGGTAACAATTTAGGAACAGGAAGAGGCGGCTGCTGCAAATTTGGTTGGCACTTCACAGCAGCAGTGGTGGCACAATGTTGATCCCTACTGTATCCTAACTTCCGCACAAGCGAGGGGAGATGTTTTTCAAAACAATTTTTATTAAAAATCAAATAAAGAAGTGGGGTAGATTTGCCATTTGTCGTCATTCTGATTAATACTGGACAACACCTGGTGTCAGAGTTTTCAGTGGTTCTTTTGCAGTTTCTATACGTTATGCCAAGTCACGGCTTCTTAGCTGTACATCATTTCACTTCCAATGAGACGAGAACAGTATTTCACCTAGGATTTAATAGCTGCTTATTTATTTTATAAAATTGTTTTTTTGTTTTTTTTTGTGTCTAAAATTTTCACCTTGAGTAAATGTTTACTAAGCAACAAAGATGATGTTACAGATGCCTAGCAAAATTGTAAGTGCTGGGAAGTAATCGGATAATTGTCTCTATGCCAGATACATCCTTGGACGTGTCATTTTGTTATATGTGAAATGCCTGAACTTAAGGCAGTGCTTATCATGTATCTCTGTCTTATTTCCTTACGTTATTTGGAGGTGATCCCATCTGAAAGGCAGCTGCCAACGTAGATTTTTTTCTGCAGCCAGGATCATCGGTGCCAATCATGATTAAGCATGGCCTTAAGAAGTACACTTTTGCTGTTACCCGCTTACTATGAGATCTAACACAGTAATTAGTATAATCAAGTATACATTGACAAGTTTACACATTTAGGAATAATTTATTCTAGATAAAAATCTGTTTATGAAATAAAGTTTTTTTTGTTATTTTATTCCAGTATTTTTGTCTTGACTTATAGAGAGAAGTATATTATGTTCCACTAGAAAATAAACATTATGAAATAATAATAACAGACACTGTCATGATAAGTCTTGTTAGCAAGCTGTTAAAACCAGGGGTGCACAATTTAAATCCGTGAATCCACAATGTAGATCATGATTTAAATCAATATGTTTTTGCTTAGAAACAGATAGACGTGTAGGTGGGGGCAGCCAGCTGGGGAGAATAATGGACGGTGTACAGAAGATCCCACCCCCCCCCTTTTTCCTAGGAAAGTTTGACAAATATGTAAGTTAAAATGTTTACACAAAAAATAAGTTTAGCATTGTGAAAGATGCATCAGAGACTGTGATCTTTAAAATACAAGGGTGTTTTTTGTTTTTGATTCAATGTCACATTGAATCAGGTCCTAGATTTCAGTTGAATGATGCCACTTAAACTGTACTGCTACAGAAGTAATGCATAGAAATGACACTGGCATTTAGTCTTTTATTTACAAAACTGAATGAATGCAGTTAAAATATTATCATTAACACAATGAAGAGAAACAACCAATTGTAATAAATATTTATTTTAAATATGAATGTACATTTTATCATTCTGTTAGTAAACCTTGACACCTTTTTGTTCAATGTCACTATAAAAATTTTAAAACGAAGAACTGTAATTAATTTCAATATAAAGTAGTTTGTCATTCGCAGTAAAACTACTTTGTCAAGTGACACAAAATACAAATCTATATTAGGTCAGTAGTTCTAGGAGAGTGCTGTGAGCTTCCACATATTTACATGTAACAGTATAAACAGACTATGAGGACAAGCTCAAACCTTTTAAATATGTGCATGTAAGAGAATGCATAAGAAACCACTGTGCTTTATAGCCCTCAACGCTTGAGAAGGAGGTAGGAATCTCCACTTTACCATCTCCCAGATACTGAGAGAAATGTCACACTTGTGGATGTATGAAATGTACATATAAAATGAAAGCAGCAATAAATAGCCATGTAGTTTCACACAAGTGTTCTAGAAAGTTCCTGTTATGTTGTGGCAGATCACTGTACTCACTAAGGGCTGACTGGCCCCGCACTGTAATGTCTTGTGTATGCACCTTGCCTTCAGCCTTAAATATGCCCTTCCCTGCACTCATATCTGTACTCTAATTATACTGGGATACAGCAGAACATGTTAAGGCATATTTATAAAATATCTTTAAAAACTACAGAAAGCTGACATCAAAATGGTTTGAGAAGACAAATAAAAAAAACCTTAAAAAGGGTAATTGTTATTCCGTGACCCAGATGGATCTAAGTATGTTTTCAATAGAATTGTATAAACTAAAAACATATTAAAAAAAACACAATGACAAAGGAAAACTTTTCAGGGCAAAAGAGGTAAGATGTGGTTTTTCTGTGTGTTCATTACATCCGTCAGCAGATTCCAACAAGCCGACTGGTGATATGGCTCTATAACAGTCCTAGAAACGCTTCAGGGTTGTTAGTCTTTCCGAACACGTCTTTTACGAAGGGATTTCTTCAGACTATCTCCACCTGCACCTTCATCTGCCTCTTTCATCTGCTGAAAAGCCGAATCTCTTGTTATTAGATATAAGTTACTGGGCTAGATTTACTACGCTGCAGTAAAGGAAAAAGTGAGATGTTGCCCATAGAAACCATCAGATTATAACAACATTCTCTAGTATGTAATAAGAAAATGAGAGCTAGGATCTTATTAGTTGAGTAACATATCCACATTTTCTTTTCCACACATTGGGGTATATTTACTAAGCAGTGAGATTGAAAAGTGGGGATGTTGCCAATAGCAACCAATCAGATTTGAGTTCACATTTTCCAAAGTGTAAAATGAAAATGAGAGCTTGAATCTGATTGGTTGCCATGGGCAACTTCCCCACTTTTCGATCTCACTGCAATCTCACATTTTAGTAAATACACCCCATTGTGTCTTTCAGTCCTTTTAATTAATTTCAAATCAAATTGTTAAAATACGTTTATACTTTTATAAATCACTCCTGTCCAGAAAACATTCACTTTGTATGAATACCTAAACCATACATAGTTATAAGTCACCTTGTTGGAGGTACTAAACCTCAAAAGTTTCATATGTGCTTTCACCAAACCTTTCATCGTTAGAAAAATGCATTTCTATGTTTTGAATTTTTTCAAATTCATAACATAGAGATATATATTTTATTAATGCACAAAATGAACCAAGCATCAGTTGCACATCAAATCCATTGTGTTCAAAGAACAACAACAACAAAACAAGAATGTAACACAAAAACAACTCAGTGAATATTTACTGCAAATCAATGTGACATTTGCCACTCTCATATCATTTCTTTCAATGTTCCTTTCCTTCGTTTTTAAGTTTACATACAATCATGACAGCCACAAGTCAACTACTGAGCACACCAAGTTCCCTGCAGCACACATCAAGGTCATGCGAGCAGCCAATGGTGGCCATGCTGAGCGTGACATCAAAAATCCCATGAGTGGGGTGTACAGCAGGGCTGTCACAATATTTTTTTTTGCCATAAATGAAGCAACAATTTTTTTAATTTGCCAAAAATATTCTTCAATAGCTGTTAGTTTCTAATGTTGAAACATTGAAAATGCCATTAAAATATTGTGTGAATTCCAAAAGTATATTAATGCACTTGGCAACCTGGGCGGAATGAACACACACCTCCGCCCCTGAAACTGACTAATTGTCAGTTTCATTAAGTGTAACCCATTAGTAGACTAGTATACTACCAATACATACATCTACTTTCTACAAATGTATTTGGCTTCAATGTATAACACCCATCAGTGTAGACTGGAAACCTATTACCTCATCATCTGAGGATGGATTTCCTGCAGCACCAGTCTCTTCATCCTCATGACTGAATTCTTCATCTTCCTCTTCAGACTTTTCATCATCGTCACTGACTGAAGCAGAGATGTCACCTTAGTAATATCAATTTATCATTTTTGTTACAGAAAATGATACAGAAAACACTGAATGGAAATACTACATCATTTAATATAAATGAAAAGATGGGAGTACGGTATTCATAATTAATATGCTTTTTTTGCACTCCTTGATGTACGAATACAAAATGAAACTGTCATTATACCTTATTACGGTAATTGTAAAAGCAAACAACAGTGCTCTAGACCAGGTGTAGGCAAAGTGCGGCTTGATGCTGTCAAACTAAACATCCCAGCATGCTTATATATAGACAATTGCTAAACTTTCTAGACTGTGCGAAATGGAAGATCAGATTCAAGATGACATTCTGTAATATGTAATGCTATGCGCACCATCTCCAGCACAGCACTGCCCCATATTCCTATAACAATGGGATCTCATACTCACCATTGTCTGAAGTAACTTCCCTTTTGTGATCGCCAGGGTCTTCCAAGCTTTTTTTTGTCACATCTTTTTGGAGTTTAAATTCGTCTTCATCAGGCTCCAGAAAATCGCTCATTGTAAAATCTGCATCCTCTATCTCTTCTTCAACCTTCTAAAGCAAAATGACAGGCATTTTGTTCATTACCAACAGTTTCTGACATCTGTTACTGCAAATTCTGCCATACAGGCAAACAATGTAAGGCAATCATTGTATAATTCTGCATGCCTTACCTTCCTGGGCCAGCAAAACAGAACCAGCAGACCTATAGGCAGCGCTGCAGTTAGCAGGTACAAAGCCCAGAGCCATGGTCTCTCTTCAGCAGCACTCAAGAGTTGATTAATCATGCCTGGCTGAAGAAAAGTAACAAACAATAAAGAACATCTCATAGATGCAAAAGGAGGTCCAAATTTATATACCCATATAACATGAAACCTGGAACTAGGTGAACCACCTCTATAGATATATATACATGGGCATGTTTTCCAGGTCCACAAACAGGCCATGTTTTCCAGGTCTCAGAATCATTAATTCTTTAACACTGTCAGTGATGAACTGTAAAATCTCTAGATTATGAGGGCCAAGGTTGGCCACTCCTGAAATACAGAAGAAATCATTTTTTATACTGTTTCTCTATTGGTGTGGTCCTGTAGCTGTATAATATCCTGGTTATTTTAATATGCCATGAGCATAGAAATCGATCATTTTAAAGATTTTAGTAGGAAATAAAAGTCTAAATGACAGATTGTAAACACCTAAACCGACCTAGTGATATATCCTTGTGATTTGAAATCCTTGGTAACTTAACAAATATTGAATGAGGGATGCATCTATTTTTTAATTGTAACAAAAATATATATCCAAAATATCACCATACATGTGGAGTGATAGCGTATTACTCTTATAGACCTACCTCATTAGCACTAGCCAGCAATTTTTTTAGTCCCCAGCTATCAGAAGCCCATCGGTCTGCCACCTCCTTCACGGAACAGACAATGAAGTTGTCAAAGTAAATATCCGAAGTCATTGACCACAATTCCAAGCCAATAGCACTGAAAGCAGTCATTTTGAATGGATTTAGGTCCTCAAAATAGTGCGGATTTGGGATTTTACGTGGTTTCCAAATTCCCTAAAAAAAATCCATATGTTCTCTATTTACTTTGTAATCTTATGTCAAACCAGTGTCATCAACACTCACACATACGAAATGATTCAGAGGACAACATTGTAACATTATACAGATGAACATTACCTGATAGTTTGGATTCTCAATCATTGGAGGTTTCCATTTGCCTTTGTAATTTGGATTATCGATTAGAGGTGGTTTCCAGGTCCCACAACCAGGAGCAGTTTCACACTTTGGGTTGGGAACTAAAGGAGCCTCCCACTCGCCATCCATGTCATCATTCCTGCAAACAGCAAGGGTTTCAAACACTACACTACATTGGCATGTGACTGCTGCATACAGCACAGATGCTACAAATCTGCGATACACATACATGTACTGTGTGGTATACATTACTAGAGATATGACACAATACCCTTCCCAATGATGATACTTAATGAGAGTCCTACTTACTAAACCCCTAAACTATAGGGGTCCCTGATAAAAGACAGCCATCAACAGCATTTCGGCAAGGCAAGGGATTTTGAAATCTTCTTAGGTGGAATATACCTTCATGTTATACCTTTCCATACTAATAAATGCTCTAGGGTCTGTATATCAAACCATAAATCCCATAAACAGAAACATAATTTCTCACCAATCATTTGGTTTCTGTGCGTCTGACTCAGGAATCAAGTGAGGCTCTTCATCCAGCCAGCCCTCTGGTTTCACAGCATTTACATCCTCAATTTTTGGTGATCCACCTTCATCCCTATGCATACAATTCATATTTTATTATAACAAACAAAATATTTTTTTATCAGACACAGTTTTGGTTGTGATTTGGTGCTATTGTAAGTGGCAACATGAAGACAAGCATTGGCCGAGAATTTTGTAGAATTATGAAGTCATTCATGAAAAATCAAGAAATGGAATCAAGAAGACACATTTAAGGGCATTGAAAAATGAGTAAAAACACAGGAAAGGCATAAAGCAAGGCAGAGAAAAGAAAAACATGGGGAAATAGGTAGAATTGGAAGGATTTGTGAAGGATTCAGAAAGAGGGAGCAGGAAGGAAGAGCCAACAGAGGTCAGGAGCGGCTAGACTGAGTACTTAGTCACGGTAAAAGAGATCAGCACAACATTTTTTCCAATATTGCAACAAACCAGAGGAAGGCTGTAATGGCCGACATTTGAGGGGCCTGTGGGGATTTCCATGCGTTAACGATAAGATATTTGGCCGCTGCGAGAATATGGGAAACAAGTTTAGCAGAGTGTTTGTCAGTATCTGAAGGTAAGCATAGAAGAGGGACTTCAAAATCAGAGGTACGAACGTCAAGGCTAAGTAAGTGGCGGAGCTGGAAATATCGAAATGGATTCCGAGGCAGGTTAGGAAAGGTTGTGTAGAAGGCCAAGGAAGTCAACCAGGAATGGTGAGATATTAGGTCTGAAACTAAGCGGGTGGCGGCCGTGCATCAGGGTACAGAGGATCAAAGGTTTTGACTGGGAGAAAATAAGGGATTGTCCCGTAAAGGGGTGAGGGGGAGTGTAGAGTACTTTCCACCAATCTATGTTTAGATACATTCCATATACTAAAGGAGAGCTGTACAGGTGGGAGAGAGGAGACCAGGGATTATCGAGTAAGGCGGAGCAGACCCCAGAAGGAGGAGGTAGAGGAGACCCCTAATAAGAAGCCTCTAAGGCATTTATAGATTAAGACAGCAACACCTCTCTTCTTCTGTCTGGCGTCACAAGTATGGCAAGTTGTAGGTAATTTCTTAGACCTGACCTCTGGATTGCTACAGACTTTTTATTAAAAATAATGGATAATGGATAAAGAATGAAGATGCGTGTCATTGATTTATTGTACCTGACCCAAATAAGCTAAGCCTAAGCAATATTTTTAGTTGGACTGTTTCATTGGCTCATTATCACAATATGTCCATTTATTTTGGGTTTTAAGAAATATATATATTTCCATAAATTATATTATAAAAATGACCCCTAGACTGATCCTGTGATTTTTCTAATTAGTAACACCCTCATGTGATATTTATAAAACAAGCCCATTTTACCAGTCATCTGGCTTGACAGCATTAGGATCAGGAATCTTGGCCTGCTCATCCCACTCTGCAGGTTTCTTGTCTTTTGGATCATTAATTTCCTTTGGTGGATTCAGTGGTGGTATGACATCTTCCAGAAGGCTGCCCTGGTTCACAACTGTCTGATCGATTAACATTTCAAAGGTGTTGTCTGGCTTTAGAACTAGTAAAAAGGTAAATTAAAGTTGTTACTAACATAAACCTCCAGTCTAACAACAAATTCATGTTTTATTATATAACTGTTAGGTTAATATAAATTTATGTTTAAAAGAATAATAACAAATATGGACTGAAGAATTAAAAGGCTGGTGTACAGGCAGTGGATTTCTACATTTGGATCACTATGTAATCCTATTTTCCAGGTGTACAAGGGGAGACCACTTGGACCTTTCTTTAACATTTTTCAGCCCTATTGTTTGTGGGACTGGAGAGTAAATCACAATTGTACACAATATATGAATGCCACCTTGTACAGCAAATCCAGCAAGTCCACAGAATGCGGATGAGGAATGTAGACGTTTCCCGCAAGAGCAGGTGAAAATGTCCATATTTCTTAAATCTGGTTCTGGTCCATTAAAACTTATTTAGATGTGAACTCTTAGGCATTTGTAAAGTAGGTAGTAAAAATGTAAAAGTAAAGGAAGCATATTTGCGTACATTAGTGTAATTTAAGTAATATAAGTGGGATTGGTCGGTATACAGCAAGCTCATCATAACAAGTAGTTAATCATCTCCCTCACTGAATATTATTCCACCAGCTCTTCATTAGCCCCCAANAAATCTTAAACAGCCATATTATAATTACGTGTTACAATAATGTAAAAAAAAACCTTACTGTATACCGACCTACCCCTAACACAAATTAACAATAGCCAATTATGCGTTTATAGCCAGTTGCATAGATTATTGCTCTGTAAATAATTGGATTCTCTGCCGTGAACATAGATAATAATTCCCCCAACATTCTGCTGTGTCCTTGCATGCAGCTTATTACACCCTTATTATTAACTCAGCTGCTACCAGTTGCCAAGGGCATGGAGTATTTAGCGAGTACCCAACGTACTATAGATCTAGTTGATTTCATACAAGTTTGGGAATCTGTCTATGTCTGTATACAGAAAGCCAGTGTCTTGGTATTCATTTTGGTACTGTTAATTTTAAAAGAAAGCAGAGGCAGCTACCAAATCCTGCCATGGAACTATATACTAAGGCTTACAAGCACATGTGCTACAGCATCTCCCGCAGTGTGGGGACAACCACTAAACTCGGTTGAGACGATACATGTACTGTTTCTTAGCGCTCATCTAAGTTTATATGATCATTTGGTAAAAAGTACAGTTACTGATATATATTACACATATACATTTGTGACTACAGGGACTAAATATACTAAACAGTGCTGTTTCTAGACTTTATGGATCCCAGTGCGAAGAGTCAAAAAG
>JABWIB010000451.1:25133-47033 GCA_016617825.1 Platyplectrum ornatum
CAGCTGTATTAAACAAAATCTGTTTTGTTCTTTTTGACCAAACTCTCTAACACTTTTTCCTAAACATGAACACTCCATTTACAAAAAGCCGGCTACTGAAAGCTGGTGTTTAGAGTCTGCTTTTTAGAAGGGGTTTTTCCTCCTATCCGGCTTTTTCAGTCAGTGTGAACAGTACATAGCTGGCTTTCCTCTCCCATTGTGTTTGTGCAGCGCTGATTGGCTCACACAGTCAGCTGTTTCCAGCACAATACTGCNTGTTANAGAAAGCTGGCTTTTTCAGCTAATCTGAACGGTCCTTTTTTCACAGCCCCTCCAATTTCCACAGCTCTACACCTTGGCTCTTAAGGCAGCTTTTTCAAGGCTGGTAATGTAAAGGGGGTATTAATGTACAACTGTATAAACAGTACATTCTCTATCAGGGTGCGGAGGGAATGTCGGAACTGCCCAGACCCATACAGACAAACATTGTGGGAAGCCCAGATATAGAGGAAGACTATCCTGTCTCCCAGCACCAGAATGGATTTGGCAATAGACTAACCCTTTTCTACCTGCACTAGGCTGTACAACAGAGGATATGCAAGTCTGTGGTACTCCATATATGTGTGATATCATGGTGTGGTGTCATAAACTTAAACATGAATGGCTCCTGAAATCCCGGGAAAGCCAGCAAATCCCCAGGACCTGGGCTAGAGGCAAGTGATATAAAGCATTTTACTGTCTCAAATCCAGAGTGTTACATCAATCCTACCCCATCCTTAGTAATCCTGTGAATGAAAGCTTTTATGTAGCATAAATGAAGCTCTGTAATGCCGGTATTTTTATTCCCTTGAAGAAGAAAGGTGGTAGGGACAAGGTTGAGTAAATGGTGGATGATGTCAGAAGATAGAGGTCCCAGTTCGTGAGAGATAACATGCACAAATGCGATGGAGCAGACAAACAATAAACACAGGGATGAAGAGGGAATGTGCGGATACCAGAAAATGTGTAGAAGCTATTGCAGAGCTCTCTAAGGATCAGATCCAGGTGAGTACTTCATTCTACTGCAGACCTGTGAGGGAGAGCGGAGTGAACTGGCCTGCCACAAATGGAGATTGCAGGGGATAGCAGCTGTGAGTAAGGGTAGAAATGCGCGGACAACCAAGAAAATGTGTCCCACCAATTGCAGAGCTCTCTAAGGACCAAATCCAAGTCTACGCAAGAACTCCATTCTCGTGCACACCTGTGCGGTAGAGGAAAGTGAACTCCAAAGTCGTTCCACCTCTCTCATGTGGGGATTGCAAGGAATCGCTATAACCCTGCTATACCCCTATTTTAAGTAAACCGTGCTGGTTTGTATGACTGCTGATCCAGATGGATCNCCCAAACCCAGCCCCTACTGTATATTTTAGATCTTATGCCCCCCCGCCCACATAGCATTATTTAGGAGGGTTTGAGCAGGGCCAGATTAACAATGGGGCAAATGGGACTACAGCCCCAGGCCTTAATTGTTTAAAAGGCCCATAGAGCTGCATCCAATGATGTCAGTGTGATTAACTGGTCCACATATAAATGGCCACCATTCACAACAGTGGTCACAACAACTCCAATTGGCCCTTCATAATNTTCAGCCCCAGGCCCATGTTTCCCTTAATCCGGCCCTGGGTTTGAGAGATGGGCCAGTCCAGCTCACTGAACTTTGAGCGCCCAAAACATTATACACTAGACGTAATCCCTCTGCCAGGAAATTCGCCAGTCTTCCGCACTCATCTGGTCCTAGATATCCAAATATTTCTGAGTCTAGTAAAGTATAATACATTTAGCAAACTTCAGAAACTGACAGTGACTTCTTAATCACAGGTGATAGTGGCGTCAAACAGATTTACTGGTTCAATAAAACAGACACACACAGAAATACTGTAACACAAAACTGGTATTTCTTACAAGGAAACAAAATGATACATCTGACCCAGATTTTGGTGCAGTACGCAGCTCAGCACATTCGGTCCCTAGCGAGGCAGCACTTCCTCTCACCCAGCCTTTTAATTGAAAAGAGTTTGGGCATCTCAATATGCACAGTTCAAACTAGTCACAATGCTTCATTTACTGCGTAGAAGCAGCATTAATATTTAACACGTGCGCTGTCATATTTTCCTGGTGTGCAGGCCTTTATATGCAATATCTCAGCAGAGCTGCTCTCCATCCGCAAAAAAGAGATAACAATAAATATGGAGAAATATTAGATTCTGGGGCTTCTCCTCCATCATAATTAATGTGTTATAGGATTTGAGAATGCATTTAGCTAGTTAATAAAAAAGAAATAACAGTGGAAATCATTGCAGGGTCTGCAGATTGTACACTAAAACCACTTCAGGGCTTCTTCTGTCTGTCTCTTCGAATTGACCATGACGATTTTTCCGAGTTTACCGCGTTGGAAGGAAATCATAAAAAATGGCATATTTTCTGTGCGGAAAAAGCTAAATAAATACAGAAGTTCTGTAAGACTCTGGCAATTACAGCCATGATATGTTACGTTGACAGAAAATGAAATTAGGTTTTTTTTTTTTGTAAGACGTCAGACGTTTAATTTCTGCTTTTGCTAAGCAATAACTGTTTTGCAAACATTTGTAACTTTTTCATTATAATAATCCCACTGGGTAGCAACGTGCACGCCTGCCATTCATTTGTCTGCCATTGAACGTGTTCATAGTAACGTCAAATAATAAGTAAACATTAAAAGAGGTTCAGCCCCACAGGTATTGATTACAAGCACATCTATGCAGGAAAAGTTTGGAGAAAATAATAATATATATTTAGTATATAAGAAACTTGAATGTTTGCAATGTAGATGCAACTTCAACACGTATTTATTATATTTAATACTACATGAATGTGTTTGCAATAATTCTTTTAGTATTCTAGGTCAGTGGTTCTCATTCCCTCGCTGCCTCCCTTACTACCTCCATTTACATGTCGACGGGACAGGGGGCTATAGGTGATAGGTCTCACCTGGTGTGCCCAGAGACCTAGTACCAGGCCTTTGAGTGGGTAAAACAATGTTGAATTGCAGGGGAGGTAAAATGAATGTCAGTGTTTGCATGTAGGGAGAATACTTTATTGTTGCATGTTGCACACAGATACTGACCAGCGTTACTGTTACACTGTTATTACACTTGTGCTGGAAACATCATCTCTCACCTGTAATACTGATTGCAACTAATGAAATTTACCTCCCCTGCAATTCAATATGGTTTTGCCCACTCGTAACTTTACACTTGTTCAATAGTACATAAGTCTGGAACCAGTACTGAGATTGCATAGTAGCAGTTTACTTACCCCTGCACCCCCAACATTTATGCCGTGGCAGATAAATATTACAAAGCAGAATATTCAGAAAATGGAAACTTATCAGAACAGAAGGATCTGTCCATACAAAAAGAAAAAATAAATAACATTTACAATAAAAGACAGCTGGCTTCCTTTAATTATACATATAGCATTGTCCCTGTGGACTCTTTAATACTTTATGTTGTCCTACTCATTGTTATTTCCCTAGACACTTATGAATCTACAGGATATTAAAAGAAAAAAATACAAAACTTTTACATTTCATTTGAGTTATGAAAAGCAGCTTTGCTATTCACAGCATGCCCATCGTTTACTGTGTCACATCCTTTTATGCAATTAAACGGAAGGAAAAGATCATCAAATGTTTTATAGAAAAAGCTGGTAGCATTGAACAAGGGCCCCATGCGGAGAGACATTTATGGATATTAGGTGGGTGGTTCAATAAGACTTACCAATGTCATTATTATCATTTGAAAGCAGAACTCAAAGGATATAAAAACTGTCATTTTACTCATTTCTGAGCTTTCATAGGAACAGATAAGACATCTATGTCCTACCAGGTCTACCAAGTAGACAACTTTTTGTTGTGCATGTCCATGGAACAGTACAGTGGTTTCCAACCTTTCTCAGTGAGACTCCCTTAGGGTCAACATCATTTTTCAAGGCGCCTAAGACAAAATAATTTCCCTTTTTTTAAGTTTTTGAGTCAAAATAGTATAATAACTATTTAGGTAAAGACAGAAGTACTTCAGACGTGGCACCACATTGGAAAAATCATTCCGCATCACCCCAATAAGAGCGTCGCGGCACCCCAATGAGAGCGTTGTGGCACCCTAAGGAGCCTAGGCACACAGTTAGGGAACCACTGGAATAGTTAGGGAACAGTGAAAATGGGAAAATGGGAAGTTAGGGAACAGTGAAAATGGGAAAATCACTGACCTGCCTTGGGCTTAGATTTTCCTGGCCCTGCTGTCCTCATTATTATGTATGAGGTTTATGAGGTTCAACAAAGGAATAGGGGCTTTGCTCTCAGGGTGTCGTTGCTATTGTTACCTGCTCAAGCAGCAGTACTCTTCTTATGTTATTTTGTCATGACCTTCAAGATCCCTTTCTTCTGTGCACATGACAGGTATGTGTTGTTCTAAATAGCACTCATTAATCATGATGTTCATTTTGGGAAATAAAGCTATTCTGGATGAGGTATAATTTAAATGATAATTTAATTGATCGATGGTCATTTGATAGACATTCCTACACTTGTTAGGTTAACAATGTTAGATTGACAATGTATGAATCTTGATAAAAATAAATTAGACAGGGTTGTTTTACTGACCACATTGGGGTCAATAGTATCATTACACTGGACCAGTTACCTTGGAAAAACCATAATGGTTTGCCTCAAGTAAATGTCAGTTTGGAGATTGTTTCCTAGCCCAAGTAACACTGGTCAGTATCTGTGTACAAAATGCATAAATAAAGTATTCTCCCTGCATGCAAACACTGACATTCATTTTACCCCCCCCCCCCCCCCAATTCAACATGGTTTTACCCAGGTGTAACTTTCCTCTCTTATTCAAGTCTCCATCTGGTCCACTGAGCTTATGTTGTAGAGATAGATTACAGAGATACATTAGAGATAGACTGCTGTTATGATTAGTCATCACTAACCCTATAGCTGGCCATCCACCATCATGGGAAAGATAATTGACGCGTTTGTCAAGGGAAAAATCCTTCACAATATCGTTTAAATTCACGATGTGACGAATATTGTCTGGGTGGATGGGCAGCTTGACAGGAGCCTGTGTCTAACCTAACCTTAAATCTATCATTAAAGATAGTACTCACATGTCTGTGCATGGAAGTAAAGACATCCAAGACATTCAGGTGCATAATGGTAAATCCAACATCCTCAACCAGCACAGAATTATCGTTCCAGCAGCATCAAACACCCATCTGCAGAACAGGTTAGCGTAGAGCAGACCCGCCAACCCTCCATTCCACCGAAATGTTCCTGACCTTCCAGAAATCTTCAGGAAATGGGTCATGTTGGACACACCTGTATCTTATTTCTGCCTGGATAAAATATCTGCAGTTAGGGAAGAACAATAGAGTTACATTGGAAAAAATTATAAATGCCAGAATGTTCCACTGTAGCTTTATTTTCCTAGTAATGGTATGGAAATCCAGGGATTTTCCCATCTGTTGTGAAGTATAAAAGAATTGTGTGAAAATGTTACTTTGTTTTGATGTTTCTCCTGAGTATTTGGTTGGGCTGATACAATTTGCACATGTCCTTGTCTCTCCGCCTGGCCATATGGGGGTTGAGTTCTCTGCAGATGGCAACATGCAATACATCAAAACAGAGAATGACATGTAATATAACTAGCATTTTATTCATTCTAATTAAATAAACTAAAACTATGCAATTCATATTAAATGTAATGCAGAATAAATGCAGAATAAATATTGGCAGATTTATATATGTATATGCTTATATTTATATTCCACTTTAATTAAACTTGTTCTTTGTTTAAAATGTTCAAAGGTCAGAGATTGGTTAAGTATACAGTAAAGGCGATATATGTAACAGTGGTCAAAGTAGAAATTTAGAAGTCATGGTAAGGATACAAATAGAAGTGAATGGAGATGTATAGTTTTTCAGAGGGAGAAGTGGTTTTATATATATATATATATATATATATATATATATATATACTGTATGTTATACCCCTGTATATACTCCCACTTCTAGCCCTGATATATAATGGTAATGATTGTATAATGCCCTATAATGCAACATACATGTGCCATATTCTTGATTCAAAGAATAAGAGTATGAAAATACCAGCCCATATCCTGATAATAAGAGTTTTTCGTAGGTGCAGAACTTTTTGTTCCTTAGCTATGATCGCATCTTCTTAACGCAGTCCCCCAGCGCTCATCTCACACAGATAGAAACATAACTAGTGATGTGTCCAGAACATTATCTAAAGTTGTCTGCATATATTACTATGAAGAAAGACAAAGTATGGAGTATCATACGCTATGAATCTGTAATAAATGTGAACAATTTTTGTGACATATGGTACTGTATTAGACATAAAGGATGGCAGTGATGGGTACTCATTAACAAATATTTAGTCTAGGGCAGTGGTTCCCAAACTTTCTCATTTGAGGCACCCTTAGAGTCTCACTAAGTCATCACTAAGACATAATAATTTCAAATTTTTACGTTTTTGAGTCAGAATAGTGTAATAACTATTTAAGTAAAGACAGAAATACTTCAGGTTGATATTAAATCTTGTTTATCTCCTACACGAGATGATAAATGGAGCTTCTAAGTAACACTATCAACATTATGCGGCACCCCAATGAGAGCGTCGCGGCACCCCAGGGAGCCTAGGTCTAGGGCCTAAATTTACTAAGAATGGAGATTAAAAAGTAGGACGTTGCCCATAGCAACCAATCTGATTCCAGATTGCAATCTTCCTGCTTAGTAAATTTAAGCCATGGAGTGTAGCATTTGGATCACAGCATAGTAGTAGCAGAGACCAGCCGATTCATTTGAAAGTGTTCAGCTGTTTTGTCTTTATCACATTGTCGAGCGAGCATCTGTATGCTGGATATAAAACAGACATTAATATCACTGGAGCTCTGAAGATAGTTCTTGGGTGGTGCCAGGATCGGGGCATTTGTGTGGTGACATCTTGGAAGTGGCATGTTTGTATTGGCACTTCTTCTCCTTCCTGTATAATTCTTTTATAGCGCATACCCCAATGTGTAACATCTTCTAAACCATGTCATATACAAAGGCACATCAATGACAGAACAGACCATTCATTTATATATATAGATAAATAAACTATTAGTGGTATTATTATTAGTGGTATTCAGTCATGTCAACAGCCTGGTCAGATCATTACGTGTTACATAAACCTTCTATTAGGGCTAAGTCCTGAATCTACCGTGTTTCCCCGATAATAAGACACTGTCTTATTTTTTTTCAGGACAAAAAAAACACCATAGGGCTTATTTTCAGGGTAGGGCTTATTTTATTGACCTTGTCCCCCAAGTGCTGCTGACATTATGACACCTCATTGTCCCCCAAGTGCTGCTGACAGTGACACCTCATTGTTCCCCCTGCTGACATTATGACACCTCATTGTGATCTAGATAGGGCTTAATTTCGGGGGAGGGCTTACTTTAGACAGTTTACTGTAAAATAGGATAGGGCTTATTATCAGAATAGGTCTTATTATAGGGGAAACACGGTATTAGGAACTAATGTGGGAAGATACATCTAGGCAAAACCAAGTTGAATTACAGGGGGGAATCAAATTAACTATATTTTTAGAGAATGCTATTTGCCTCCTCTGCTGTTCAACATAGCTTTTCCCAGGAGTAAATTTCCATCTGATTATTTTCACACTATAGGGCCTAAATTTACTAAGCACGAAGATTACAGGGGGGTTGAAAAGTGGGGATATTACCCATAGCAACCAATCAGATTCAAGCTCATATTCAAGATCATATTCTCCAGTATGTGAAATGAAACTGAGAGCTTGAATCTGATTGGTCATACCTCCCAAGTGTCACGATTTCAACGGGACAGTCCCGTTTTTGGTTCACTGTCCCGCCGTCCCTCCTGCCTCCCAGTTTGTCCCGATTAGGGGCTATTAAAATTTATTTTAATTATATATTTGCCGCGTTTGCATTGGTCAAAGGGAGTGGAGCTAAGGTGGAACCAGGGTGGGGCCTATTTGTCCCGCTGTCGCCGCCCGATATGTTGGGAGGTAGGGATTGGTTGCTATGGGCAACATCCCCATTTTGCAATCTCCCTGCTTAGTAAATTCAGGTCTACATCTGTTCCTTAGAAAACTCCCATGTCTACGTCTGAGGAGCATTTTCTTGTTACATAGCTGTTTGAGTTGATATTTTTCCACTTCTGTCACAACTCATAACACATTTTGAAAACATGCATCCTATTTATTATACAGAGGTAGCGTCTCTTCACGCTGTGTGTCCGCAGCAGTACAATAGCTTTGTTGACTTTTGTTTTTATTGCAGTAAATTACCTTCATTTTCACAGCTGTATAGTTGATAAAATGCTTGTGAATTATTTAGGCTATCAATGCTGACATTTTTATTTTTGTCGATTTTAGCAGCAGAGAGATGTGTTATTTCAATATTTTCACTGTCAATGGTAGTGGGGCTTGCTATCTCTAGTAACTACACGTTAAAGCCAGATTTCAGTTCATACCCTACAGTATTGTGAAATGTTTTCTTTATTTTCACACTTCTTGCTTCTTTATTTATGATATATATATATATCTGTTTTTATTGGTATTCATGTGTCATAGCTGCTAACTGTCAACAAAAAATATATGAGCGATGCTGCAGCATATTCGGCTCTCCTCGCACTGGCAGCATTGTTCATAGGATATACTAAAACTTACCTCAGCTGATGTACAGCAACGCAATCCTGAGGACTACCTACTGCTCTTCATATTCAAATGAAACGCTTTGCCGAGCCGGCGCATGTGCAGTAACATTATTCCAAAGTCACAGAATGATATTACTGCGCATGCGCCGGGACTCGGCTTTTGCCAAACAAGACACTGCCATGCAGGTATTATATATTTTCCTTTAACTCTTTAATGGTCAGTTGTGTTCCTCCCAGTGGTCAGTCCCCTCACTAGTACCACACTTTCCTCCTTCTAATAACAGCTATCGGATGGAGGTGAACGGGGTATCGATCCAATAATGCCATCTTTAGATGAAGCTGGTGCCCCTTTCCCTAGTCTAGAGTTGTACTGAGGCCTTCTGGATACCTAAGTAAAAATGTATTAGAAACGTAAAGTGTGTGAATATAATAAAGCTGTGAAATATCAGATGTTCCTCATGCGGAGTCTTATTTATGATCTTTGCACAGTAGCTGAGTTATACAGAACATAACAGCTGTTTTGAAGCATGAAATGTTTTGAACCTTGAAACAAATGAAATAACCAATAATAGGTCCTTTCGGGGATATGGATTAGAAACTTTCCTGATGCTTCTTTGTAAGAGCGTTAATGATGATGCCATGGCACTGTCTGATAATGCAGTTCTGCTCCCTGTATAATAAATGACCGTTCCCCTCACAGTATAATGGTTTTATTCTTTTGGGAGATGGGGGAGGGGGTTCTCCAATGAAGCATGTAAGGTGGACATTTATTTCTGTCGTATGATGTGCCAGTTTTCTGGGAGCTGCAGTGATTTCTGAGCCTGTGTCATATTCATCTGCATTTGACACAACTTTGTGAAAGTTGCCTGAAAATGTAACAGCTGAAATGTATCGACTTATTGTGTGAGGCGCTTTTGTTATGCTAGTATCTACAAAATTAATTTACACCAAATGCAACTGAGAAATGGATATATGTGTATATACTCTTACATGATCCTTCCCCTCCCTGCAGAGTATCCCTAGCCCTCCCCTTCTACAATCTGTTCCCTTCCCAAAGCGTAACCAAAACCTTCCCTTTGTATGAACCATACGCTCCTAGCAGCCTAACCCTAATCTTACTTCATCTACGTTCCATCCCCACTGCAGCCTAACCCTAATCTTACTTCATCTACGTTTCATCCCCTCCTCGCAGCATAACCCTAATCTTACTTCATCTACGTTCCATCCCCTCCTCACAGCCTAACCCTAATCTTACTTCATCTACGTTTCATCCCCTCCTCGCAGCATAACCCTAATCTTACTTCATCTACGTTCCATCCCCTCCTCACAGCCTAACCCTAATCTTACTTCATCTACGTTCCATCCCCTCCTCGCAGCCTAACCCTAATCTTACTTCATCTACGTTCCATCCCCTCCTCACAGCCTAACCCTAATCTTACTTCATCTACGTTCCATCCCCACTGCAGCCTAACCCTTATCTTTCCCTTTTACAAGCCATCTCCCAGCAGACCAATGCTAGCCCTACCCATTCTACGATCCATCCCCTCCTTACATATGTACACTAATTCATTCATAAGGTGATGCTGCCTCGGTCGTCCTCTAGTATCCCAGCAGGCAATGGGGCCCATTCTGTAAATACGTTAATGAATATTTTGAATAATGAACAGGAAACTTATCAAAACAGTAGAGTGCAGCCTGAGGGGAAATAGGGCACATTTCTAAATTCTATTATCGTACCGCAGGGGGTAAAGCCAACAACTTCTGAAACGGAAGTCTTCAGGGTGTTGGGGAGATCACTCAGTCATCAGTGGGTATGACATATGCCATTTCACCCACTTGCAGACCTGACTTGCGGTATAAAAAACCCTTTTCTTCTATGGAAGTGACATCCAATAAGTTAGCGCCATGGAATTGATATATTTTTTTTACACATTTCGATTGTTTGTAGATAAAGGACAAAATAAAAGTGTTTTCTAATTATTTATTGGTATATGCCATATGCCAGTCAGTTTTATCTAACATAATAACACTAAACCATGAACATTAAAGAGCAGCATTTGCATGTTTATGGCCCTATAATGGATTAGTCTAACACATTGCACATTTAATACTTTGATTATTTATACATGTGACAGCTGTATAAAAGCTCTCCTCTTGCTCGTGGAAGTTTACTAGTGTGGCACATCTAGCGTGTGTGCAAATAGCCAACTCACTCTTTGACCCAAAGCCCCATCTTTCCATATTAAAAGGCCGCAGAACTATTTTTTTAATCCATTAAGATATCCAGCAACATGGAGGAAGTCAAAGTGCTCTCTCTTTGATAGTCCCTAATTATTGTATGGTAATTCATGTGTAAATGTGTAATGTTATGCAAATAGTGCTTATCTGCTATCAGCTCCAGGAATGTTACAGTATAATTTAAAAGTCGTTGAAGTGTACAGACCCATTACTTTTTGAGAGTGATTAATCTCCTTGACACTGTTCACATAAGCAGGCACAAATATGCTTTCAAAGCACAGTATTTAATTCAGACCCTCATTATTATTGATTGGACATGGCTTCTCTCTTTGTGTCAGGAGTTATTTAAAGATTACTGTATTATTGATCAAAACCTTCACTATATTGGAGATCTCAAAAGTGATTTCTTCTTTTTTATGTTAAAACAAAATTAGTTTCCACAGCTAAACATTTATATATGATTTCTATGTATATTATGCTAAATAGTAAACTGATGGCCCCATAGGCATAGGAGGAGGGGGGTGGAAATAAAAAGCAGACTGGGGGTTATTCCGCATCAGGAAATAATGCAATATTAGATAAAATAGGGGAATAGGGGTGGAGGGTGGGTGGATGGGATTTACCAGGTTCTAAATTCATGCTACACCCCTTCTTGAATTCATCTATTGATCCTGCCATCACAACCTTCTCAGGCAATACATTCCACATCCTCACTGCCCTTACTGTAAAGAACCCTTTTCTCTGCCCTTACTGTAAAGAAGCCTTTCCTCTGCCCTTACTGTAAAAAAGCCTTTCCTCTGCTGGTTGTGAAACTTCCTTTCCTCTAATCATACAGGTGACCATGTGTCTTCTGTACTGTTCTATGGGTAAATCGTTCATGTGAAAGCTCTCTGTGGCCTTCTATTTCTGATTCTTCTTCTCTCCCATTGGTTTAGTGCGGTAGGATTGTTATTGTTCATTTCAATAAACTATGTTCCCTTTATTTGAACCCCAGTCAGTCTAAGTGGGGATGATTAAGTTGTGCCTGAATGGCATTGGAGTCATCATCCGTGTGCTGCTTACGGAATTTTATGACAACCGCTGGAATATTATACCCTTTTAGCTCGTAGGGAGGTGCCTTTGTGATTTATCCCTACTCTATACATTGTTACTGAGCACACTGTAGTAAGATGTTTTAATAAAAGTTTCTTCCTAAAATGAAGATGAAGGTTGTGTGCAGTATTATGATGGGCCAGCAGATGGCTTCCAGTAATAGTTAGCGTTCATTGACTTGGGAAGTGAACTGGTGCTTCGCATGAATATGTCAACAACTACTGTATGTCCCTGATAATAAGACATACCCCGAAAATAAGCCCTACACTAATTGTTGTAAAACAGTCCAAAATAAGCCCTACCCTGAAAATAAGCCCTAGTGAATTCCCCAGGTTTGGGGGGGATGATGGGGATAAAAGCAGGACTGTTTATATAAATCTCAGTGTTAAATAAAATAAGCCCTACCCCAAAAATAAGCCCTATGGTGTTTTTTTGGACCAAAAAAATAATAAGACAGTGTCTTATTATCGGGGAAACACGGTATAACAGTTCCTCCAGTAACACGTCTTCCATTGTCTTTCTTAGGTCTCATCTAGTTAAGATCTAAGTCCTAGATTGGCACCAAGCAGCTACACTCCTCTGCTTGCCGAAGGCTATGGACCGGATTCAGACCTTTAGCGGCCACCAGGTCCCTTTAATTCAGAGCTGCGTAAAACCACAACCCTGAATCCAGCGCAGGGAGAGTGGCAGCCCATATGCCCCTCATCCCTGCCTTTTTGTAAATAGCGCAGAGGCTCCGGCTGCTGTAGCTAATATGTTTATGCAGCGATCGCTGCGTTCATAAAAGCCGCCAGTCACTGACAGCTTTTATGAAAGAAAAAAATAGTTTAAATAAATAAATAAATATAAAAAGAACCCACAAAAAGACACTTTTATTTTATTAATATTTTTATTGTTTTTATTAAATATTTTTTAAACACTAATGAAGCAGGTAATTGTCCATTGGACATTACCTGCCTCCACGCTGGACATGGACATGGTGCAGGCTGCGCTTCGAATTAGCAGCTAAGCCCATGTCTCATTTACACCCAACTTCGGGCAACTCAAAGCTGATCTGCCCATGCCTTAGAGCATTTAATAATTTATAACAGCAAGTCAGATATATATTTTAGCTAAAAGAGCGAATACTTGTAGTAAAGAGACACTGCATACGTGAAAGAGTAAACCCGTTTTTCTTATTATTATAATAGATTCTGCTTCCCCCAGTAATCTCAATTATTTTACAAAATATGTAATATCATAGTGAAAGTTGACACATGGACCAGCCATTTCTGCTTTCATATAATACCAGCAGCAAGCTTTGCTTTTGCCCTTTAATATAGCCTACAATTTAAATTAACCAATATCTGAGATGATACAATAAATATAATACATTTGTATTATAAGGTTAGTAATTTATTTTATTATTCTATTTATTTTTTTATTTATTTGTTAATATGACAGGACTATTGCTGTTAAGGTTCCCAACTAGTGTAAATGTTGTAAACAGCTAGTAGCAGTGGTCGAAGTGGAAATTTAGAAGTGGGGCTATGGACACACTGAATATAATAGTCAATGGAGATTTGTAGTATTTCAATTACATCAGTGGAAGAACTGCCGGTTTGACATACCCCCGTATCCACCCCCACTTCCAGCCCTGGGTAGTAGTAATACCAGTTGATATGATACAAAATATGTAAGGGTAGAATAGCACATTTTAAAACTGAGCATCCAAAGAATTGTAACAAGATGTAAAATAAAATGGGAGGTTGGTATATATTTATATGATAAATAAAATAAAAATTAGGTTGAAATGAATAAATTATATACATTTTACATGTATACAGAAAGGGTTAAATTGGCACTCCATAAAGCCGCTGAATTCCTTGCAGTATTCACAAATCATTATTTAGCAGTGGCAACGGGGGATTTTTAAAAGGTGGGGGGGGGGGGGAGTTCCAAATGCTTGTAACTCATGTAGGGTATACGAGAATTGTGGAGAAAAGAAGGAATATACTACAATATATATGGGGGGTATATTACTGTTACACCGGTACACTGTTGTACACTGTTGTTACTGTGTGTTGTTGTTGTTACACTGTTACACTGTTGTACTGTTACACTGACTTGAGCTAGGAAACATGAACTAATGAAACTTACCTCTGAAATTAGTAAGTGAAACTGGTCCATTTTCAAACTGAACCCAGTACCCATTGGTCACCTATCTACTTTCGAGCTTTGACGTAGGCTGCATTTTTGTGGTTTGGGGCTTGTTGAAAGTGACAGTCTGACAAGTCAGTGCGGTTATTTACAGTATTCCAGTATCTTTGTCATGAAATGCTACATATTATGTGTTTGTGAACTCTAAAAACAATTATTGTCTGTTAGAGAAAACACAGTTTACCTTCGACAATCACAGCACTCCAGCAAACATTTGCAGTAAGGCAGGGAGGTCACTGCACCCATGTCACTGGAAAAGTTTTCTGTATGACCTACATTTAACCTGCGCTGTGAATTTCATTGGCACGTATCTGTGCAGCCTACTTCCAGATGGAAACAATGGGAAATCCAGATGCAATGCTAAAGGGTATTATGCTCTTAGCTTGTGCTCCATTCTGTTTCAGATCTTGCATTATTATATTTTTCTTTTTATCTACAGCTAAAGAAAATAAGTAAATGCTGCAGGTATATATATATATATATATATATATATATATATTATATATATATATATATATATATATATATATATATATATATATATATATATACCGTATACTCGATTATAAGCCGAATTTTCCAGCACATTTTTTTATGCTGAAAGTACCCCCCCTCGGCTTATACTCAAGTCTAAGAAAAAAATTTTTTTTTGGTGTCATGCATGATAGTGTGCTGTATAGGTTACATCATGGCACAGGAGCTTTACATTGCCTTATATGCCTTATATTAACCCTGCACATGCAGGAAACAGGGGGACAATAGTGACATATAGGGGAAGATCTATAGAAGCTGGAAGCTGAGACCAGAGACAATATAGTCCTATGGGGGCAATGATCCATCAGTGACATGAGTGACATGTGCTTTCACAGGGATGACAAACAGACAGACAGACATACTGGGGGAGGCTTATACTCGAGTCAATAAGTTACCCCAGTATTTGTAGGTGAAATAAGGTGTTATGCTTACTGTATATTCGGGTCAGCTTATACTCAAATATATACGATATATATATATATATATATATATATATATATATATATATATATATATATATATATACATAGACAGAGATAGATGTAATGTAAGACTAACAATAAAGGACACATTTTTCATGCAATGGTCAAAATTATTTGCAATATATTAAATCAATATACTCTGTATTGATGCAATTAATACAGAGCAGGGGTCAAATCCCAATCCCCTTGTATAAGCCCTACCCCCTCTGAACCCACGATTTTGTATGGAGGGGGGCGTGGTCTATACAATGGTTGGGGCTTAGCGTTGACGGTATGCCATCCAGGCATATACCGGCCCCCTTATATAGAGTATAGCTTGAATAGCAGTAATGATACTTTAAATGATCCTATGTCTTTTCAGTGTATATCTGTATATACGTTAGATATATAGATATATTTCACAGACTGAATGAAATGTCTCTTTATGTGTTTCATACAGATCCTGGACATGTATAAAAGGTAATAAATGCATAATAAAACATGCTGAGATCAGCAGAACATAAAATGCCATGCTCTGATACACCGGCCCTTATACCTCTGCGTCCATGTGTGAAATGCTCCAGAACAGCTGCTCCTGAATGTAAAATGCCCAAAGTCAAAGAAAAAACTCTATGTCACCGAGTTCAGACACAACAACAAACAAGTGGAAATTCTGTATTGAATATCCACCCACCCTGGTTATTGATAAGACTGTGTTGACTGTGTTTGTATCGAATCCGTGTTTAATTAGGTTCCCAAAGTAAACTTTGGTGTCATAGATCAATCACTGGACTTTAAATAGAAAATCCAATGCAGAGTGAAGAAACAGGAGTATGTGTAATACAGGGATCATGCCGAAACTTGTGAAAACCCCTCATAAATATAAAGAGGCACAGGTTGCAATTTATTATCTTGTGTTGTATCTGTTGTTATGGAATTGTTACAAATGATAAGGTATGAAGTAGGGTGACCAGATTTTTTGGGGGGTAACCTGGAACCCGAGCGTGGCTTTCTGGGAGTGGATTTTCACAGAATCTGATTTACATAAGTTGTGTTCTCATTCGCACTATTTTCGGGTGCGTCGATACCTAGAACGTGTACTTATTTAGATTGCTCCACACTGTACCCCTGAAATGAATGATATCACAAACCGTACCCCTGAAATGAATGATATCGCACACCGTACCCCTGAAATGAATGATATCGCACACCGTACCCCTGAAATGAATGATGTCACACACCGTACCCACTGAAATGTATGATATCGCACACCGTACCCCTGAAATGAATATCGCACACTGTACCCCTGAAATGAATGATATCGCACACCGTACCCCTGAAATGAATGATATCGCACACCGTACCCCTGAAATGAATGATGTCGCACACCGTACCCCTGAAATGAATATCGCACACTGTACCCCTGAAATGTATGATATCACACACCGTACCCCTGAAATGTATGATATCACACACCGTACCCCTGAAATGAATATCGCACACCGTACCCCTGAAATGAATGATATCGCACACCGTACCCCTGAAATAAAAAAGGATTCTTGTGTTCATAATAAATAAAATAAATCTAAAAATGTATTTTTGTTTTACACATTATTTTCTTATTATTTCATTTATAAAATACCCGCTGATGTTACTATGCATGCTTTTTATGAGTGAAACTAAAAATCAATTAAATCTAAAGTTCAGACACTACGGCCTAAATTTACTAAGCAGGGAAATTGCATGGAGATTGAAAAGTGGGGATGTTGCCTATAGCAACCAATCAGATTCAAGTTCAAGTTCAGCCTGAGGAAACAAACCAAGGAATTAGCATTCTAGCCTGTTACAATGCTTTACAGTACAAACATGTTTCTATTTTCACAGTCTTTTTAATCCACCTGGGGTAATATATAAAAGATATAAAGTCTCTTATGCTACCCATAACGTGTATTTGGCATAGCAATACTGCCTGAAGATAAAGTCTCATTGTTACAACCTGTTTTTGATGTGTATTTCAGACCTCTGTAACCCAAACCCCTGTCATAATGGTGGAATATGTGAAATCAGCGAAGCATATCGCGGTGATACATTTATTGGGTATGTCTGCAAGTGTCCCCATGGCTTCAATGGAGTCCACTGCCAACATAGTAAGTAATGTGTATATATTAAGAATTTACCTATAATTTAAATGAGTAAATTGTGATTACTGAAGACACTTTATAATGTTACAGCAATGGCGCTGGATTTACCTAGTGTTGCCTTTTGGCAAATTCCCTGAAGTCTACATGTGTCATCCAGGCATACTGCGACATGGCGGTATATTAGAAATGTTATAAATCTGTACATTTGCATATTTGCATCATGGGGCATGTTATGTGGCATACTTTACCATACTTGAAGATGGCTCCAATCCTCTAACAAAAATCTAGAATCTAGGCCTTGCTCTAAAGAACAAAAACTACAGTTTGTTTTCAAGCATGTTAACCTTAAAACATTTCTGTGACTTCGTATTGATTTCTAATGTATTTTGTAGTAACCTTCCATTCAACCTTGGTGAGAGATCATTACAGTTTACTGGGACTCCATTTGTCAAAACACCCTTTGTAATAATAAATATATATAATAAATATATATATATATATATATATATATATATATATATATATATATATATATATATATATATATATATATATATATATATATATATATATATATATATATATATATATATACACACACACACACATATATATATATATATATATATATATATATATATATAAATAAATATATAAAATTATATATATATAATAGATTAACCAGTAACTAACTATGCAATTCTATATTTAAAATGGCAGGAACATTAGTTGCACACATTTGCAAATACACTACATAAGCCACCAGCTACTTACAAGGCTTTCCCGGGCCATATATTATGTGTTTGTAAATTCAGAGCTTGAGAAACACCCCATAACGTTTCCCAAAAATTGCTGCTCCGTGACCACACTGCCTCTCAGACAAGCGATCACTAAAAAGTCAGCTCAAGGGGATTTTGAATATATATATTGATAATAACCGCAAGCCTTGTGGGAAACTCCCTCTAAGATTATAAGCTTACTAAATAAAAAAACAATATAATATCTTTGTACAGGTCTTTCCTTTTCTTCTGATCCCTTTCGAACTACCATTTAGAGTTGCCCAAGTGCGGAAACATATGGAAAGCAAAAGTGTGGTGTAATATTACACTTGTGTGTACAATAAAAAGACAATATTTAGCTAATCCCAGGGATTCATTTCCACAGTAATGCCGAAACCCTCAGATGAGCCTTATATGATCTCTTTATTCAGTGTATTCACAGTTGGCTGTGTAATAAATATTGCACCGCACTGGGTTGTTTTGCACATCTTTCCTGCCTTTCTCAGCTCCTCTCCGTATTGTACACTTTCACTGTACATCCTAGAGAATTGTTTTCCGCCTGTTTATCTCAATTACACTGAAGCATGTGAACCAGCAACTAATTATGTACATTGTAAATAATCAATACGTTGAAGGGGACTGAACATTGCTGTATAACACAAGTATTCTAATCAGACAGCAGTACCTGGAGCAATGATAGAGATCACATTACATTATTCATTGACATTTTTAGATAATGAAATCTAGTGGGGAGACGAAGGCAGGTGGGAAACAAAGAAAACAAAAAAAACATGTTTGAACTAAGGTTCACGTATAAACAGAACAATATATGGTAAAATTAAACACATATATAGATACATTTTCCACTTACAGATGTCACAGTTTATAACGTTTCTAACATACAGCCATGTCGTGGTTTGCAAGACTGTACACATGCGTAACGGCACACAAGTTGTCATGCCATTGGCAATGGTTATCTTCTGCATTGATACGCCACCTAGCTGATACTGTTGGAACTACATTGGCGTGAAAGCATATTAGCATGCTTTTGGGATAAATCCAGCGCCATGGCAGTATTTTATAATACTGTATCACATACTGTAAGTGTCAGCAAAATACATAGATCTCCTGTGAAGGTAATAGGGGTGGGAGCATGGGTGTAACTACCACCATAGTAGCCATAGCGATAACTATGGGGCTCCCTGCTCCATTGCCGGATTATCCAGGCTCCCCAGCAGTCAGATGAACGGGATCCGGGGCCCCGTTGAAAGGTTTGCTGGGGTCTTGTAATGCCATAATCATGTGAACTTAGAACAGTACTGTGTGGCACAATCATACGAACCTTAAAATGTAATGTAAACATGTCCTCATCCTATATTCTCATGCCTTTCTATCAAACCACCAGACTTGTCACCCTACCACAAAACTGGCATTTACAAGGCTCTCACATTGGAAATTGATGTACATTTTTTTTCCTCTTGACAGAATACAAACCAACAGATTAATCATTATCCACCAAACGAGTAGCTTGTCATTCAGAACGAGTGTAGAAACTAAGACATCAAAAGCAATAACTATTTTTAATGATGTACACACTTAGGACCAGATCCAGGTCTCCGCACAGGAGAGGGGAATGAACCCTGATGCGGAAAAAGGTTGCTATCCCCCTGCCTCAAGTCACTTACGCAGTTCAGCTAACATTTAACCTCTGCTCACGTAGCGTAACTTAGGTTGGCGGCGGCTAAGGTAAAGTCAGGCCCCTCAGACGTATATATGTAAGTGCACATCTGGCACCAGTGCACTTATTACCTGACTTTTGCACAAGTACGTTTGGAAGTCAGTTAATTGCATAATCCGAGGATCTGGTGCTTAGTATTTAAGAGAGGTTTTATATATTTCATTACAATGGTCAACAAGCTGCTTATTATTTTTGTCACATGGTTTTATATAAGTACATGGCATTACTGTTTTCCATGCTGAATTAACCAAGTATTTTAAAAAGGATCTATCACACAACGCTTTTGAATAAGGTCCAATTCAAATTTTCAAACATTAGGTTTCTGAATTACAGAGGAGGTCAATTTCATGAGCTTTCAATGGAGCTTTTCGGATTTAGCCGACCACCAATGCTTTTATTAGTTTTATCAGAAGGTCTAAGGAGATCCCCAATTTGAGCTGCCTCACTGCACCTCTGCAATGTCTTTCTCAGGTAGCCAAATGACCACTTTGATCATTGCTTTTATAAAGTTCTATGTGAGTCAGAGCCTTATATATGGTGACATTAGTGAAGTTTTAGTTGCAGTCGCAACAAGGAGGTGACCCCTTTTAGGTCACCACAAACATGCCATTGGCCCTCATCGGTCCACNACTCTTTCAACCTGAAGTTCTGCCCGCCTTTTTGATAGGTACAAATATTAGCAAGGTCATTGAGATCCCCTTCAGTAGTGACATGGGGTTCAGGAGATGGACAGGGAGAGTTTGAATCAATACTTATTCAGGGTTGCTGACTCTCCTGGAATTTCCATGAGAATCGTGAATTTTGGGCAGGTCTTTCGGTATCTGTGATTTTCGGTCACCGATAAATACATTTTATTGTTCATTTATCCCCCTGTCTTATTATTGNGTAGCTTTATGATTGTCCAATAATCTCAGTACGAAGCCTCTGCCAACATCTATAGACTGGAGCTGAACAATTAGGAATTCATTGGGGATACACAGTTTACATGCTTATCAACTCTTGGCCTTGTAAAAAAGAGCAAATTAGAGGTTATTTAATTTTAGATGTTGAAGTTGTGTGTAATGAGACATGTATATTGAATTTCCATGTGATGAATACTAGGTAATAGATGTTAATTGCTATAATTGGATAATATAAGATAATGTTTTTGCAAATGATCTACAATTAATTAGTTTTCATGACGTATATACTTTTAGAGATGTCCAGAATTCCAGAATAGCTATTTATGTCTGTTTCCACTAATTATGTAAGACATAAATATAATACACAAAAGAGTAGACTTTATTATGCTAATACACATTTTATAGTTTCCATCCAGAGTTCAGAAAATCAGTGCAAATCTATGCTGAATTGTGGAGGGGTAAGCAAAAAATCTTAAAAAACAGATTTGTGCAAAGGAATTAGAGTTGAAAGGTAATCACTTTAAATAAAAATTACAATTGCAGCTAATATAATAATTTTCCTGGCATGAAAAAAAATAAGATGAAAAAACTAATTTTTATCCTTTACATTGTAACATAGGGCCAGATTCAGATCTTTAGCAAGAGTGGGTAAAACCATGCTGAATTGTAGGGGCGGTAAAATGAATGTCAGTGTGTGCATGCAGGGAGAATTTTTGCATGTTGCACACAGATACTGACCAGTGTTACTGTTACACTGTTATTAGTCTTGGGCTAGGAAATACATCATCTCTCAACTTTAATACTGTTTGCAAGTAATTAAATTGACTTCCTCTGTAATTCAACATGGTTTTGCCCACTCTTGAGTAAGTTATTATTGCCTAAAGATCTAAATCTGGACCATAGTTTGTGCAAGAGCATATGTGCTGCTGTTTCCACCATTACTTTCATCTGTGGATCAGGGGGGGAATTCAGTAATTGACGAATTGCAGAATTCGTCAGTGGCTGACGAAATGGCTGACAAATTCGTCAAATGTGTATTCACTAAGTGA
>JABWIB010000451.1:57763-69509 GCA_016617825.1 Platyplectrum ornatum
GCGGTAACATCAAGTAACATCAACGTTACTAAGTCGACGTTTCAATCGCTACATAATTATTTATTGCCTATCTATCTATCTATCTATCTATCTATATATATATATATATATATATATATATATGTAGAGAGAGAGAGAGAGGATATTTACACCTGGGCTGATCCATGTTGAAGTTAGGGGAGGTCTGTTTAATCTGTGCAAACTGTATTACAGTTCAGATTTGATGTTTCCCAGCCCAAGCCTAAATAACAGTGTTAGAGAAACACTGGTCAGTATCTGTGTCCAATATGCAAAAATTTTTTCCCCTTCACTCCCCTGAAACTCAAAATGAAAAATAGACTTATCCAGATGTAAACTTCCTCTCTTATTTTCGATCTGGTGGACTATGCATACTGCTATAGTAAAAATGCATTTATTCCATATTTGTGTAGATTTAATCTCGCCAGATTCTGGATTGGCTCATGTTTAAAACCTTGGAGTCTCGCATATGGGCAAAAACATTGTCACACCTAGCAACGTTCTTCATTTTCCCATCATAGTATTACTGTATATACTTGAGTATAAGCCTAGTTTTTCAGCACATTTTTTTGTGCTGAAAGTGCCCCCCCCCCCCTCGGCTTATACGCGAGTCATTATCCTGTAGGATGTCAATCCCAAGTTATCCCAGTTATTCAAGGTTTTTCAAGGTGCCTTGACTTATATTCGGGTTGGTTTATACTCGAGTATATACAGTAAATTAGTATAATATAATGCATTATCATTTTATAGACATACAATGGTAATGAAATATATAATGGTATATATGGTATAATATAAAATAGTATTTTTACAGATCAGAAACATCATTGTATTTTGGAAATATATTCATTGCATGACAATCAATTGTCAGTGATTTATATACATAAACATTTCTCTTTCCTGAGTGAGGATATTTATTAGAGTACTTAAATCCCCAAGCTATCCATCACAGAGATAATAACTAACACTGTGCAGCATGGGTCTTAGTCCAGAGGGGTATATTTGTATTATCACTATAGTCCTGTGTTCTCAGTATGAAAGTAGTTATCACAGTAAGGGGGCATTTGTTTATCAGTGAGGTTTTAAATATGTTTTAAATGTTCACGCTTCTACACGGTTATGTCATAATTTCAAGGGAATAACTCCATAAATGCTTATTGTTTCCATAGCATCTGTTAGGAAAGTAAATCTGCAATTGTTTTTAATATAAAGCCTGTGCATGGAGTGTAACAGACTCATGGATATTTATTGCAACATATATCAGTAACACATAAATCTCTACTGTATTCCAGAGAAATAACTGAAGAGTGGAAAGTGAACAAAAACTGATAGTGGGGGTATTGTGGAGGGTGACAGGGCTATCGCTGATCATCTTAACAATTATTTGTGTTCAATATTTACAAAAGAAAGAAAGGGGAAGGGGGAACATTTAAAAATGGAAGACCATAGATATTAGAGAGACAGTCGCAAATCCCTTCACCGAGGAGCAGGTATGAACAGAGCTCTCAAAGCTATAAGTTGACAAATCCATGGGGCCAGATGGGATACATCCTAGACTACTAAAAGAAGGGTGCTGGCACAAACATTAACTGAATTATTTAACCAGTCACTAGCACCAGGTGTGATTCCAGAAGACTGGAAATTGGCAAATGTAGTCCCTCTGCATAAAGTGGAAGTAGGGAGGATGCTGCCAACTATCGGCCAGTAAGTCTAACATCAGTAATAGGNAAATTCATGGAAACCTTGTTAAAAAAATACATTGTAAGATGTTTAAAATCCAATAACTTATAAGACAGCATGGTTTTGTAGAGGGACAGCATACAGCAGAGATTCCAGATGACTGGAAAATGGCAAATGACTGGTTCATAAGAGAAGTAGATGAAGGGGGAGCTGTGGACATAGCTTATCTACATTTTAATAAGGCTTTCAACACAGTGCCTCATCACAGACTGTTGAACAAGCTAGAAAACCTGGCATTGGAAACAAAAATAGTCGAGCAGATACGATCTTGGTTACGGAATAGACAACAGTTGTAGTAAATAAAATCCATGCAGGGGATATTAGGGTTACCAGTGGAGTTCCCCAGGGATCTGTACTTGGACCTGTGCTATTTAATATATTTATTGGTGATATTACACATGGTATCCAGGGAAAAATATAAGGGTAAACACACCAGGAGGGGGGAAAACAATGGTAGATGATATAGGTAGAGTAGAGGAATGGTCAAGAGTGTGACATCTACAGTTTAATGCCAAAAAATGCAAAGTCATGCACTTAAGACCAAGCCTAATGCTCAATACACCATTAATGGCATTATATTACAAAACACTGAAGAGGAAAGGGACTTAGTGGTCACCATTTCATGTGACTTAAAGGTAGCTGGGCAATGTAACAAAGCAATGAGAGCAATGAGGTAAAAGCCTGAGACAGAGGAATGGTTAGTGAAACCGCTATTTAATAGTAAGTGCTATGTCTTTTCTTTGTTTTTTGTCCTGCTATTATAGTAAGGGACTATTTCTGTGTGTTATTTAGAGCTAGACAGCTCAGGATATACTTTTATGGTTTATATTTTCTTTACCCAAGCTGGGCATACACTATAAGATAAATTGTTCCAATCGAAAGATTTTACAAGAGTGGGCAAAACCATGTTGAATTGCAGGGGAGGTAAATTTCATTAATTACAATCAATATTACAGGTGAGAGATGATGTTTCCAGCACAGGTGTAATAACAGTGTAACAGTAACGCTGGTCAGTATCTGTGTGCAACATGCAACAATAAAGTATTCTCCCTGCATGCACTAACATTCATTTTACCTCCCCTGCAATTCAACATGGTTTTACCCACTCTTGAAAATTATATCTACAATACAAAATGTATTTAAAATAGCTCACCTTGTTTCCAACAAATATCGTTAATCTACACTTTTCTTGAAGTAATTAGTTAAGTGCTTTGTAAAAAGCACTTGTGACAGAACTAGCCAATTACTTTAATCTGGTTCAGTGAAGATGATTATGGTATTTTTGCCCTTCACATATATTTCTTACAGTGTTAAATTACATGGTATACATCTTTCTGAAGAATTGTGAAATTCTCTTTACTTGTATTAAGAGCAATTAAGCATAAAATCAGACATGTAAATGATCTAATGTAATATATCCACATATATGTTATGGAGAAGAAAAATAGGTTTATTTCCACCCACTCATGATAACGGAGAGGTTTGTAGATGGACTCTATAATTAGGTTACAATTGTTTTTCTGTGTTTAATGTGCATTAGCAAGATATGTTCAAAACAATCTCAAGAAATATAATATGCACTGTGCTACCTTATTTTCTGGATTTGTCAGCTATTTTTATGAAAAATGTCTTAAGAATAGATACAGGCAGTTACAGGTGGACATATTAATTCAGTAGATTGAACCATTATTGAATTAATTGCACATTGCTTGACATTTTCTGAATAAAGACTTTCAGCTGCATAGAACATATACAGTCATAGAATATATACAGTCCTATCGATAAGTATCCAAGTGTCTCTTGCATAGTATAAAATATACAGAGTCCAGATACAGCTTTTGCACCATGCAGCATAAAGCTATTTGAAATCCCCACACATTGCAATGTATAGACTGATGACTTTACCATTTAGCAGATCCATTCATTACATCGCTGCCAGGTGGCTCCTGCTGTGAGTAATGAGTGAGTGGTGTCATCTACATTTATTACTCACACCAAGTTATTACTGGCAGAGCAAGTGGGAGCCACCTGTAAGCATTGTGATGAATATATCTACTAATGCCCTGTTCACACTGACTACCCTGGTAATTCAGTCTTGTACTACCAGGGTAGTTTGTTGGGGCTCTAAATTACCCTGGTCACTAACACTGTTCACGCTGCTGTATTACCCTGGTAATTCACAAGCTACCCTGGTCAGCACCGTTCACACTGAGCCACGGTAATTAAGTAACACAGTTCAATCAACATTTAAGCTTAATCATCATCATAGAGATGCAATTAGCTTTCAAAAATGCTGTAAAAAAAAATTAATACAAGAAATAATTATTGAAAAAAAAGAATGAAAAAATAAAAAAGTACAAAAACAAATAAAGTATTTAGCAAAAAATGAAATAAAAAATAAAGAAAATGTATAACAATAAAAAAGGTAAAATAATGTAAAAAAAATTATAAAATAATAATAAAATAATATAAAAATGAAGAAACAAAGTAAAAAAAACACAATACATGTACACGTGAACGATGTATATACTGCTCCCTGCTGCACCACTCTGCCACTATAACAAGTGCTGCATATACCAACAGTGTATAACATAAACCCTGCTTATGTTCTGGGTAATAGAGCTGCGCCACTCTGCCTGGGTGGCATCATTCACACAGAACGCTGCACCCGGGCAGTTCACTAAACCCGGGCAATAGACTGAATTGCCCAAGTAATAGTTATGTGAACGGGGTATAAATAAGTTGGACATGCACATCTGTACTCCCACATTTTGTGGCGGCAGTTATGTGATACAATTTTTGTAAAAAAAATGATTGCTGCCTGTATGAATAAGGGTTGTTTATATTTCAAAACAAAAATTTTATTAGGATAAGTAAATGCATAAACACCAAAAAGAAACATAGCTACATAAATAAACATTATTTCATGCATAGACCCTGTGCCTATGTTCCCATTATATAAACAATATAAATAATAACTCCTGATATATAATATGACAACGTTCAAAACTGTGTGCAGTCTGAAGGTCTTAGGATTTATGAGACAGGGTTATCTCTAAGGAAATTCTTTAGAAATGAAATAAAAAGAGATATTACAGTGTGAATCCATGGCAGAAGAATACATCCAAAAATGTTTCTACTATGCTAGTGATTATCATTGTAGCAGTAGAACTATTCTTTATGCAGTATTCCTATTGATAGAAAACCGGAACAGCTTCCATAACATGTAGCAGTCCTGTTCTGAGGGATGTTCAGGAGAAAAGTGTATTGGGAGAAAATGGTGGCTTCAGGTAACAAGCACTAAAATAGTATTAAAATATGTTCTTACTGGTAAGGGAAGATAACGTACACCTGTACCTTGTAATTCTGTTCCTTGTCCTCTATTTTCACACCTGCTTCTTCCATTGTGACCATTTATTAGTAAACTTTTTTTGGTTAGAGTCTCTGAATTTGTGATGTTATGCCTGGAAGAAGACCAGTGCAGCTGCTGAAGTGTGAATCATACCAACGCGTTTCATCCTCCATTGGGACTTTGTCAGTGATTCCATGTTATACGCTCTGAGATGCTTTAATCCAAAGCCTATAAACAGCTTAATTTTATCACCCTTTCATCCCAATAATCCAACACCCAAATGGGAGATTTTAAATTTTTTAATGGGAACTTCCACTGAGTACTTGGATTATTGGACCAATATTAGTCCAAAGGATAGCGATAAGCATGTGTTTATGTATCGGTCTTCTCAATGACAGTCAGCACTTCATAATATTTACTAGTGGTTATCATGCCGCTTAAATTTTAGGGCTTGGATATAGGAATGTTGTCCCTCTGAAGTTTGCGTTGTTGTTAATATCCCCCCCCCCCATTGACCTTTCTTTTTCTCCATGATATAGCTGTTAATAGTGGGGGAAATGGGGGTACCTGTTGGGAGAGTGTTACAATACTAGTCCCGGCATTTCAAATTAAATATTGTTGTGAAGAAACAAATCTGTGATGTTCCTTGTTCATATGAAAAAAACTAAAACCACTAAAGAGTGAAAAGTAAAAAGAAGAAGTAAAAAAAAAATCTGACATTGCATAATTCTGGGACATTGAATTATTCAGAATTATGTAAAACTGGTCATACACTGTGCAATTAATTGTTCCAATCGACCAGCTTTAGTCAAGAGTGGGTAAAACCATGTAGAATTGCAGGGGGGGGACGGGGGGGGTAAAATGCATGCAGGGAAAATACTTTATTGTTGCATGTTGCACAGATACTGACCAGCGTTACTGTTACACTGTTATTAGACTTGTGCTGGAAACATCATCTCTCACCTGTAATACTGATTGCAATTAATTCAATTTGCCTCCCCTGCAATTCAACATGGTTTTGCCTACTCTTGAAAAAATCTTTAGATTGGAACAATTTATCTTATAGTGTATGCCCAGCTTAAAGCTGGTCGATTGGAACAATTTATTGCATAGTGTATGGCCAGCTTTACTGTGCATACACTAGGACTTTCCTACAAACTCTGCGATAATCTTGCAGACCATCGTGGGACCCCGCAGGACAAGTACGTTTTAGCAGATTTAATGAACAATACTGCCAGTTTAGAATAGAATCTGGTTCTATGCAACATCTTGAACATCTCCATCTGTCTTCACATCTTAATCTTCCCTCTGCCGGAAGGTTCTATTTGGAACAGAACAGTGTAAATATTAGTATTATTGAACCAGACTAGATTTCAGATTGTTGCTAATCTTTTAATCTTCTGTATATTTCAGACATATTGCGGACAACTTTGTTCAGGTGTAATTAGCTTAATGCATGACAAAAAGCACACTCAAGTATATCTGGATAGGGTAACCCAGTTCTTATGGATTTATCCTAATATTTTGATTGGGTATCTGATCATATCAAAATCAAACAACCCAACTGTCCTGCGGGTCCTGTCCACCCTGCACTTTGTCCATATAAGGGGACAAAACCATTTTAATCTTTTTTGTGTTGTGAACGGGCAAAAGGGGCAGGGGGCTTTAATTGTCCATGAGTGAAGCTGGACGGCCCATGGGCCCTGGTCTCCTAGGGTCAAATGTTGGGAGGTACGCAAAATGAAAAGCATTGATCCAAAACTTTTTTGTTGTTATTATTTAATTTTTTAAATATATTAAGATGTTCGAAACCAAGGTATCTACCCTTCTCACCCCTAGCTCTGGATCACCCTTATTATTATACTCTGCACCAGCCCCTTGATGTTTTTGTGACTGGTGTCACACTATAAATCTAAGTTGGGAGCCTAAAGGTCAACTTGAATCACAGATACAGGTCTATTCCAAACATGATTGTCTTAAGTTCGTAATTCATGAACAGCAATACAGCAGACCTGTGTCACAGCAAAGCAATATCACATCCCATCAATGTCATAATACAGCTGGTGTCAAACCGGTCAGGTTCACTTAGATGCCCTCTCTGACAGAAGAGCAAATTTACTGTGTATATTACACCATCCAGGGCTCAGCAGCATGATACAACTCTGAGACTGAGCTGCATCAAGTAGATGTAATTGTTGCAAGTAGATATAGAAATTCCAAAATGAAATGAATATTTATGATTCATTGTAGACTCATATGCTGCCTGCTGTACACTAGTGACACTGCTGCAGGTACCTTTGGATCGCACATACTGTAGTCCATGGTTCGCATTCAGATGCATGACAATTAACACATTCCTCTGGATCAACCCTATATTCTAGTTTCAACAATTTGTCTGTGGATTTACAATTTACAATTGGGCTAACAAAAAACAAAAAACAAAAAACACAGCCTTTAATATATAAATGTCCATTTGTGGATTGCCATATGTTTTCTGAATTTAACACTCAAAGGGGAAGGGTGAAAATGAGAGTTTTCTGACTGTGTATACTACAGTAAGAGCAGCAATTAGTAGGTTCTTCAGGTTAAGAATGACTGGAATCACAATGATGCAATTAATGCCTAAATAATTTATCCTAATAATAAGCTAGAAGTGGCACTTGTTGAACCTTCAATAAGCCAGAAAATTATAACTTATAACTGAGTCATTTCCATATTACTGAGAATTTACCAGGAGGGATAGAACAATATTGTTTCGTTTCCACGGGTGACGTCTATACAGGATCTCATTGACGTGTTTCATGCTCTAAATATTGTAAGCAGCCCAAAAAATAAGTTCCGTTTGTTTCCAAGCAGAAATCTAATATACGTTTATGTGTATTTTATCTTCTCTCTTCTGCTTCTCAACGCACAAAATACATTTCCAGGTTTTAATTTTGGTAAAGTAAAAATACATCAAATATTAAATGACACATCTGAATGGACAAGAGGAAACCAGACTTCAGCAAACCAAACCTCATCCGTATAACACAATATACATCTTTCTCTCCTAATATTTGTGATTCATTCTTGACTATGTGTGTTTAGCTTATGCAGCCTTTGCACATAATAATACCATCCTAAAATTGCTTCTACAGATGTAAATGAATGTGAAAAGCAGCCGTGTCGAAATGGTGGGATATGCACAGACCTTGTGGCTAACTACTCATGTGAATGCCCCGGTGAATACATGGGAAGGAATTGCCAGTACCGTAAGTTGAACACTAGTTTCGTCATCTGTTTGAAATAATTATACCTGCAAAGTTTCAATGCGAATAGGCGGCGAATATATCCAAACCAGTCATTTCCGGAGACATCGGGGTCATCTGTTCTGCAAGGATCCTGGTTTCCAAACATGAACAGCTTGTGGATGTGATTTATTTTGTAAAGAGCCTGTTGCTACTGATGAATTGAGGCGATATCAATCACAGGAGTCTTGTGTCTGCTGAAATGACTATCACACTGCTCTGCATATCAAACACAACACAAGGCCCCTATCTACTCGGCAAATCAGTGCTACTTTCATGAGAGGGACCAACGTCTCACATCTATGTTTCTATTACTATGCTGATAGAATACTTGTTCTTGCTAATCTGCTACTGTTTAATATTATCTTATATTGATCTTTTTCGCTTTTAGAAATATCAGTTTGTATAGTTACCGAAATGTAAAACTTGCACATAGCATGAACCTTTTTTTATTCTTTTATTTTTACATTTAAGACGCCTTCAGAGATTTGTTTTTACCCATTAAGAGAAATGCAGGAACGTGCAGAGAAAAGTCACATCCATAAGACATCTGTTCTCACTGGTGGCAAAAATAATTTTATTAGTAATTATTTAAATCAGAGCTCTAAGTGCGGGTCTGTGCCATACTGTCACTTCTTCTGCTTTCATTGCAAAATGATAAATCTTCATTCTCTTTTTTATGTTTTAATTACACCACTTCTAAAGCTGGGCATCCACTGGAACGATATTGTTCTAGAGGAAAGTGGTGTCAATAAACAGGGCGATTAATAATGAGGCGGATGGGACTGTAGCCCCAGGCCTCCATCTGAAAAAAGGCCACACATACAGCCAATCTTCAGGCCTTCCATTGAAATGAATGAGGATGAATGTGAGACACCCACCCTCCTGCACAGCAGCACCACAGCGTCATGCACTAAGGGTGATAAAGGAGGGTATAGTTTGATGATGTATAATGATTGAATGGGCAAACATATAATTTACCACCTCACACAACACTGCGATGGGCCCTTTAAAATGCTCAGCTCCAGGTCCATGTGGTGTTTAATCCAGCCCTGGGCACCATTCACTTGAACAACATCGGCTGCCCAAAGCTGGTGAAGGTAAGTATGGGATCTTTTTTTATTTTTTATTTTTGAATGAACAATACTCTTTATCAATCCGTAATCGGGTTGATATACAATATTGTTCCCCAGCGTTTTACCTATATTTTTATTTTATTAAGTTGCTCACACACTAGATGATTTTGGCCCAAATCCACAAAAACATGGATTTGGGCTAAAAATGGTCCCGTGAATGGGCAGCTTAAATGTTCATTCTACTCTGAACACAGGTCTAAAGCCATATATATAGTATAGTATATATTAAAGTCATATATAAAGAAAAGTAAGTGGTTTCAACAATTCTTTTGTTGTGACAGTGATTAAATTGAGGTCAGTACACTGACCCCAACCCCAGTGAGATTCTTACTGCTCCTTACTGCTCTGTATAGGACACATGCATGTTTAATATGCCGTGTCAGTGGTTCTACCTGACATTTCTTGATGCATTTTAATGACAATAAGTAAACATTATTATTTTCTGTTATTGTATTACAAAATGTTACTTTGTTGACTTCATTAAATAAAAACACGTTAATTTGTATTAACTCACCCACCACACTGAGCCCACAGAGCTGGCACAGGCATTAAAGTGTGCTGTATGGGTTACACCATGCCTTATATCAGTGGTTCCCAAACTTTCGAGTTTGAGGCACCCTTGGGGTTTCCATAATTTTTCAAGGCACCACTAACACAAAATAATTTCCCAAGTTTATGAGTAAATGACTATTTAGGGAAAGACAGAAATACTTCAGATTGACATTAAATCTTGTGTAGCTCCTATACAAGAAGTAAAATTGCGCTTCTAAGAAACACTTGCAATGTGTCACCATGTCGGAAAAGACAATTCGTGGCACCCCAATGAGAGCATCGTGGCACCCCAATGAGAGCATCGTGGCACCCCGGGGAGCCTAGGCACACAGTTTGGGAACCACTGCCTTATATTAAGCCTGCACATGCGGGAACAAGGGGGACAATAGAGACATATAGGGGAAAATCCATAGGAGCTGGGACATAGAGGCCAGAAACAATGCAATCCTATGGGAGCAATGATCCATCAATGACATGAGCCTTTCACAGGGGTGACAGACAGACATACTGGGGTGAGGCTTATATTCCAGGCTACAAGTTATCCTTGTTTCATTAGGTGAAATTAGGTGCATCAGCTTATATTCAGGTCGGCTTATACTTGAGTATGTAAGATAATTGAATATTTTTCAATCAAAAGTTTTTATTGAAGTCAACGTGTACAACAGCCGCCACAGAACAAGGTGAGTAAAGTACAAAACAGCAGTCACAACATAAGCAAGCAATGATCACAGGCAAACAAAGCATCAATATTTTATACAAGATTATAAGGGGGGGGAGGAGGGGGGGGAACAGGAGCAAGGAGTGTTGGTGATCTACATGTAGCATGAGAACAAGGTCTAGCTAGGTGAAATGGAAGGGCCAGCATGATCCGGGCCCACCACAGCAGCAGTGGCCGGAGGGATAGGGTCAACAGGAGAGTCAATTTCAAGGTCGAGGGTAGGTGGGAGGGCGTCTGGGTTGATAATTGAATATTTTTAATTACATGGAAATTTATGTACATGATACATTTACATTTTCAATATTAAGTGAATTTTCCTAATTTGTCCTGTTTTAAGTCATTCAATTCTGACAGTTATATAACAGTTATTATTTTTTTAGTTCTGTCTATAGACTATTAGGACCTGTTCTGTAAGTTATTTACCAGTATCAGTATTGTATGTTCCTTCACAGTATACGAATATACCCAATATGTACTTTATATAGTGTGTCTACTCCAGACCCCAATACCTTGAGGCTGGGAATGGTGTACTATATAAAGTACATATTAAGTATAAGTGGGTGTATTAATGGTTTGGGGTTACACTATTTAAAAACATTATGATTACTAATACCTAATATATTCCTGACACACAATATATCCAATATATACTTTATACAGTGCTATTAGTCCCCCCTTCCAAAATCCTGCGTTCGCCCCTGATGTGCTGTGCATATGTATTACATATGCACAGCAGATGTAAAACAAATATATAGTCAATACACCCCCTAATAAATCTCTCTATTCTTTTCTATACACTGTATATTACAGAAGGACAAGGTCTGTTACAACCCGACCCCTAAATTTGACTTTGGAATATAGTGATAGTCAAATTGTGCATTCTTCTTGGACAGCTTGCTTTAAATACCGTATTTTTCAGNCCATAAGACGCACTTTTTCCTCC
>JABWIB010000451.1:79610-90812 GCA_016617825.1 Platyplectrum ornatum
CCCCTCCCAGCTTACAACCTCTAACCTTCCCCTTACCTACCCCTCCCAGCTTACAAACTCTAACCTTCCCATCCCTGCTTCCTAACCCTAACCCTCAGTCTCTGCTGCCTTACCCTAACATTTTCCTCTCTGCTAATCTAACCCAGCCACCCCCTCCCTTCTGCCTAACCTTAACTCTTCATCTCCTGCTGCCTAACCCCAACCTTTCCCTCCAAGCTAAGCCTAACTCATTCTAGCTAACCCTAACCTTCATTCTCAACCCATCAGGGTGTCTCTTTGTACGGTTTCTAGAGATGCCCACCAATAAACATCTTTATTGTTTACTTCACACAAGCTCGACATTTTTAGTATAGTATGACAAGTTTATTTTTCATACATTTTTGATGATAACATGCATCCCTTTTTAATATGTTTGTTTTTTATTTTTACTTTTGATAGGATAACCATTGGTTAACATGATATATGAGGGTTTTAACCAGTGAAAACCCCCTAGTCATGTCTTACTCGAAAACCTATTAGTTTCTCTTATGGGTCATAAGTATTGCCAAATTTTTATTGTTACTTCCAACTTTAGACAATAATAAAGTCAATAAAGAAACAGATGACACCATAAATTGTATGTCTCAGTGTCGACTGCTCCATTAAATAGACAAATTTTAATTTGTTAAGGGTTAGATCAACATAGAAACAACATTGTAACTACAGACAATATCAATACTTACCTTCCTTGTATCCCGCTGCAAACTGTAGTAACCTCTCCCCTCCTGCTTAATGACATTATTGTCGAGGCTGGCTATAGGGGATCTGGCCATGCATGGAAACTTCAGTTGTCATTGCCTGCAGACACTTCACAATATTTACTGACTCCAGAACTGAGTTTATAATTCTGCAGTTCCAGTGATCCCCTATTGACCTCCCTTTACCTCTCTCTAATAGCTGAAAAAGGGTGTTACTTGTGGGCAGAGTACTGGGATACTATTCCCAGCGTTTCAGAAGTCCCAGAATATGTACTGTGGGACCTCAACTTCCTATGAAGACTCGTAGACCATTGTGGGGCCTTGTAGGACAGGTAAGTATTTGAAAATTTTATAAGTGATTCCACCAAGTTCTCTGCAAGGAGAAAAGAACCTGGATCTGCATTGTAAAAAAAAAAAAAAAATCTAAGTAGAGGTCTAGGTCTGAATCTGGCCCAGAGTTATGTAATTCTGACCACAATATGTGTTGACATTGCACAATTCTGTCCAACATTTCCCGACATAACATTATAGTCAGATGGCATTAAGTTAACATTTTAAACTTGTTGGAAATTTGGTGCTGACAGACAACTGACAAAATGATAAACCTGCCATGTATCCTATCTACCACTACATAAAACATCTCACCCTTACCATCACTCATGTAACCCCCCTTGCTAGCAGGGTAATTATAGTGAGGCATATGCTCGTACTGCAGTCATTCTGCCTCTCTGTATATAATGGTACGAGTGGTAACCCCTCTTGCACTGAGCATATTATTGTAAATGGCCCTTGTGCTTAAAATATTCTGATGGAAATATTTTAATATACTTTAATGTGAATATATGTCACAATTTCAAATATCATTTTTTAGCAGAAACCTATATTTACCAGTGTAATTATCAAAATGAAAATTAATAACATTCTTGTGGATTTATCTCTAAGAGATATTGATATTGAAGTACCAGTGCTATGAGTAAATATAACCAAAGATAAATATGGGTGAAAAATATACTTTAATTCATTTTATGCAAACCATCTCTCCTTTCAATAAAGCCATCACCTTAACAACAGACAAATACAATTCTGATCTGTCTGTTGTCTCTAGAAAGATCTGGAAACCCCTACAAGGATCTTTCACAATCCATTAGTCATATGAACATTTTCCATAAAGCTCTTTTATACAAAATATATTGAAATGTCATAATTTGATGACATTGTCGGCTGTCGGCATTATACTGTTGGCAAAAGTAGAGTATGCATAATCGACCAGATTATATTTGCAATGTTGCAATGTTACATAGTGAATCTTCGTTCAGTTTAAATGCATTTTCAACGACTGTGATTCGTGTCCTGGGGCATGTTTAGACATCTGAATGACTGAACCCTGCATGGGGAGCGGTATATATATATATATATATATATATATATATATATATATATATGTCGCCCTTATCGAAATAGTACTCCTGATAATGCTAGAAACACTCATGGGTGGATCTATTCAAAAGAAACACCCCTTTGGCAGTACATGACACACCCTTTCGTGCAAAGTCTTGATACTTCTACCGCAATCTCCCTCATTTGCACAAGTTGCCAACCCTGCATTAGAGGGAAGTTCGGATCTCGGTTCGCATGGAACATGCAGAGACCTGGATTTATTTTCCAACCTAAAACCAGGATATCAGTATAATTTATAGACATTTAATGGGTGCTCATAGGATAACAAATTATATTTGAATTTTTATGGGCTGATATTGTGTGTATGATTTTATGCTGGGGATTCTGGGAGAATCTCTTTAAATTGAATATGCTTTTAATAACTGCTTTCAGTTTTATTACACACAGTTTATTACACACAATATTTAAATCTATAAAATTCTATACTAATATATATTACAATGCTTGAAGTGGGCCGATATACATTGGTATAGTATACTGGAACTTTTGCCCCTCTAATCTCTCTGCCTTGTATAAGCCCGACTCCTCTTGACCCGTGGTTTTCAAATAAATAAATTTTTCCCATATACTCCCCCATATCCCCCCTTATAAATACCCACTTTGTGCCCTGATAATAATACTTATAAATATAATGCTCATACATTGCCTTAGTGCACTTTCCTCTGACGCATGGACTATCAGATCATGTACACGCAGAATGCTTGCATGTTTTTCATGCAGTCCAATATGTGTAAATCCAGTACAAATACACTGCAATCAGAAATACGTGATATAAACAGGACAACGCCCAATCGATAAATTACTAGGTGCGTTTCATGTAGAATTCCTATTTTGAGTTAAAATCAATGAAGATTTGTCAGCTTGATGAACCGTATTTTTATGATGGGATCTGATGATTGTGGCTTATATGCATGAGATCATAATAGAGATGAGAACCTGTAAATTGTACAAGACCTCAATGATTTTACTTTTTACATGTCAGGCTACAGACTAAATCAATAGCCAATTAACTGAGCCACTGTTACTTGTTAAGATTTTGTCATTAAAGCACAAATTTAATTATATCCATTCTAAATGCGATACATTTTCTTGTTATTTTCATTCACTGTTGGTTGCTATAAATCATGTTACATTTTCTCAGTATTAAATAAATAGAAAGTATACATTACATTACCATCTGGTTATTGTGGGCGTCATTATATTGTGGTGCATGGGTGGTAAATATACAGTCATGTAATTTGCTATGGAGGACAGAGTAGGTTGAGAAACTAAGCATGTTATTCTTGGTACTGTAGTGATCTATAGACCAGGGCTCAACAAACCGGGTCAACACAGAGGTCTAAACACACTAAATTCACTGTCATGTTTGGCTGTATGTTAAAAATGATGAGAAGATCCCAGCAGTGCGATGAGATTGTGTCAGCAGTTTAGCAGGTAGGATAGGTGCTGTGGCATGGGTAAAGAAATGTGATCACTCCTTCTGGATCCTGTTCTCTGAGCCTGAGAATATAAAACAAATTCTTAAGCCCTGATATAGAACATCAAGAAATAAAGAGGAAATGGACAATGCTACATTGCGAGACATCTCTAAAATATCATACAAACAACATACAAAGAACGTCTACACTATATATACCATCTTTTGTCTTTACACGGTGGATACCCATTAAGTACACTAAAGGGGTGAAAACAAAAAGAAGTAGAGACCGGAATAACAGAGCGCTGAGGACCGAGTACGATTGTGAAATATACAGCATCTTTATTACTCAAGAATCGAACTTTGAATTGGACTGTATGTATGTTTAGAATCTACTACTTAATATAACAGTTTAAGAAAATTGCAATTTAGAGCGGCGCATAGCGGGGAGGCTTCTTTGTGTATTTTATCTCTAAAATATCATTGAAAGACAAGGTAATGATTATGGTAGAATTTAAACTTCCCATGTTTGATGTGAGTCCACAGGGATGTCACTGGATATGGGTCTCAAATGTGACCAGCCCTTTTTACGACAGGGCAGTTGCAGACAGGTAAGCTTTCCGAAACACATACCTAACCCCAAACTTCCATTCCCTACAGCCTAACCCCAACCTTCCCCTTCCTGCTACCTAACACTAACCTTCTCCTGCATCAAGAGCTGTCAGCATTATGAATAGTCGTAGTATGCCTTTTGGCATACTGCGCTATTCATGAAAATGAATGTTGAATCTCAAAATAGATACAGCCAACACTAACTCCAATCCTTGATTCCCCACAGACTAACCCCAAATCTTCTCACTGCCTAACCTCAACATCCCGCTTCCTGTTGCCATAACCATCAGGCTGCCAGCAGGGGCTTGGCACCTTGTACAGGTGTGCAGGCCCCTGCCGGCAACCTGCCTGAATTCACTTAGTCTAGGTGAGTTTAAATAGGACTGACGGCCTTCCACGCTGTTGTTTTGATGTTGTGACGCCATGATGTCACGACGTCGTTGTGTCACGTGGGGTGCCTGCGACTTTGTAAGTTCCGGGCCCAGGTGATTGTGGCGGCGGCCCTGCTACCAATCCCCTGCACCGGGAGCCTTCAGCATTGTGATTAGTGGTAGTATGCTGTTTGCCATTCTACGCCATTCATAAAAATGAGTAACAGACTATCTCAAAATAGATACAGCCAACACTGGGCTGTCTGCTGTATGTATTCAAAGTAAGGCATATCATAACATAAAGCTTGTTTAAAGTAATTTTAGGACCGTAAGGATTGTGTTCATGTTTGATAGGAGCCATGAAAGCAGGTAAAAAATGTGCCAAACAATCATGCTCACAGACAAGCTCTAACTCAACAAAAAAAAAATTGACCCATCTCTAACAATTGGAAAACTCTACAGATGTGCCACCTCATTCCACCACTCTCATGACAAGTCCAACAAATCTGCTTTCCCCACCAAAAAAAGCACGAGAGAGGAATGAATGGAGGGAGGGTGATAAATGATAAAGATTTAAGATATTACATTTGGTACTTACAATTTGTGACGGAGGTAAGTTTGAGTGTGAACCTAGGAGACGTGTGCCACAAAAAGGTGATAGATTTTTGGAATGCTCATTTTAGGAAATTGGAAAATAGGTAAACAATTCTTTGGCTGGGCAACAGCACCTGCAATGTGTACTGTAAAATGTTCATTATTAACAGCAACAGACCTAACAACAAGTAAGGAAAATTCCAGAATACGGACCTATGGTGTACAAAAGAAGTAGCAAGTACAATGAAAGCAAAAAAGACGACCTTTAGTAACTAGAAGAGAAATTATGTCACGGCGCTGGTGTATCTTAAAAATAAAAGGAAACCAAAGAGTTACAAAAAAAAAAAAGACTTCAAACTACTAACTACAACTGACAAAACCCTATAAAATGTTAGATATATATCAAAAGACCATTCAAACAATAGAAATAACCAATACAATGTCTATGTAGCCCTCACAAATCTGCAGAAAGCTTGGTCATTGTATTGATCATACTTTTATATCAGACAGAAATAGTGACAGTATGGCATGGCATAAGACATATCTCATATGCTATACACCACTGGCCCTGCCTGTCCTGGGTTGAAGAGGTTTCTGGAAACATATTGTAGACATGGTATTTGCTTTGGTGACATGCTGCATTATCCTGCTGAATATCACTGAATGAAAGGAAGATCATGATTAGTAAAAATACTCAGAAGGCGGTGTAATTTCTAGTATTTTAAGTAACATATAGAAATATATTCCTTAAAATGTATTTAGTTGTTTCCAGTTAACCTTGCGTTTTATTACATCTTTAAAATGCGATCACCCAGATGTCTATATAGTGTAACACAGCAATTGTGAAAACATCTGAATCTTTGGCCCAGAGAAGTCATTACATGAAAATAATGAGTCTTAATCAGGACCTTAATTAATAATTGACAAATAAGTGACACAAGTAAATATCATATACCTATAACAAAAGGCTTATTACAGTACGTGTGTGTGTGGGTATGAAGTAGATACAACCAGCTTATGGTATTTTTCATTTGGTTGTTTCCACTAGGATGCTCTGGGCCTCTAGGAATGGAAGGAGGGATCATCTCAAACCAGCAAATAACAGCATCTTCAACCCACAGAGCACTTTTTGGATTACAAAAGTGGTACCCATATTTTGCCAGACTGAACAAAAAAGGCCTTGTAAATGCTTGGACGTCAGCAGAAAACGACCGATGGCCATGGATTCAGGTAATGGATATATATTCATTTTACTAATGTCTATAGTCACTTATTTTTTTCTAGGTCATTAAACATTTAAGACCTGATCCAGACTTGAAAATAAGAGAGGAACATTACACCTGGGTAAAACCATGTTGAATTGCAGGGGGAGGGTAAAATGAATGTTAGTGTTTGCATGCAGGGAGAATACTTTTGTTTATTGCACAAAGATATCGATCAGTGTTTATTTAGACTTGTACTATGAAACATAATCTCTGCACTCTAATACTGTTTCCAGCAGAGGGAACTGACCTCCCCTGCAGTTCAAACATGGCTTTGCCCAAGTTTAAAAATACAGTGTACCAAAATTGCCCAATCTGAAGATATGGGTAGATAAGTTGATATCCACTACTAATGTCCACTACAAGTCGAGTTCATACCTTACTATACTTCACATCAGACTTGTGGCTTATAGAGATACATCAATGCTCCTTTGTCATCTATATATCATCTATAATTATTGGGGACTGCTTAATCTGTTTAGTAAATAACATCTGGACCCTATAATTATATGTAGAATGTGATTTGGTTATTGGAACCTTGATTGACGTGCATTTTTATTTTATTTTATTGATGTCATCATTTGATGTCTGATACATATATATTTTATGAATACATTATCTATTACATACTAATTGCCTGGGCTTGGAATTAAATATTTTTTAGTTATGAGACACGCATTATAAAGTTTTATGTAGATGGTCCACAGAGACTGGCCTAAAGAATGCAAAATTTTGGAACATATCTGGGGTCAAATGCCCCCTTCCAGGAACAAGGGAAGAGTAATATATAGGAGTAGGGAAAACATGGTATATTGTAGGTCAATCCTCCCTTTTAGCATCTGCTGTAACTTCTTAACTGATTGAAGAACTTCCATTTCACTTTACGCTGTCTATAGAAGCTAAAGACCATGACGTGAGCCGGGCAGGGACAGCTCAGGGCCTTGAAGCTGCTCATTGTGACACTGCTTCTATCTTGTGAGTCATTGTGTTCAATACGGCTCCTTCCTAATGAATAAACCAGACTGATCAGTGGCTAAACCCCGGTAAATTATTTATACCTTTGTTCCCAGGGACACAGCCATCTGCTTGCTCAGATTGTGGCATTTACACTACTATGTTTTAATTTCAGCTTTCTTTTATCATGGGGGAAATCTCTCTATCAACCTGTGAGAATTCTATCTGAAATATATGTCTTTGCGTCTGATCATTCCTCCTCCACTTCCCGCAGACAAATGTCTAGCTGTTAAATTGGCAGTATAATGGCTAAATATTAGCTCATTGTCATCTCTATTCTGTATTGCTCCTTACAGCTATATTTTACATTCTTCTGAATTTCCTACCAAAGGGTAGTCTCTGGTGTATGGTCCTTTCTGATTAAAGGAAATGCCAACGCTGCAATCCGCTCATATAGCTGCATTATAACCATCCCTTACTGCTTATAGAATATATATACATCATGCTCCAGCTGATCAAAGTGTGACTGTCAGTAACATTGATAACACAATCACTCCCACAATGCGCTATTTATGTTGTTTAGACCAAATAATATTTCAAAAATAGCAGCTAAGAAGTGATTTCCTTGTGAATACACCACCCCATGCTGCACCATATTGTTACATTATGCTACACAGTAGTGTCTCTAGTTTCTCTATTTCCGTTTGACAGCTTATTAAAGCATAGATCATACGATCAGGAAGACTGTCCTCTTATGTAGATGAGAATGATACAACTGAAGTGTAAATTTAGAAGTGCGGGGGTATGGAAATACTAAATATAATTGAAGTGAATTGAGATTTGTAGTTTTCCAATGACATCAGTGACAGAAATGCCGGTATGGCATAACCCCGATTACCCCCCCACTTTTGACAGATGGTAAAGGTGAGCTGTCAGCACACATTTAGACAGAGCAGGCTGCCATCTCTTGTGCCCTTGTCCTCTGCTAGAGAAAAAGAGGCGCAAGCTGCGAAAGAGGATGCTGTAGGGAGACCACTAGTGGCCAGAAAATGAAGTACATGTTTAGAAATCTCTTATAGAAATATTATTAGTCTGTCCTAGTGGAAAAAGGGTGGATTCTTGGTAATAAGAACAACTACCTCCTCCCCCCACCCCAGGGTGTATGCAGGCAAAAGTCTACTTGTGTTCATTCTGTATACATTTTTATTGCATTTCAAACGGGGTTCATATTCATGTAAGCTCTATGGAAGTGAGCTATATCTCCAGCACCACATATTGGAGGTAGCNTTCCTTAAGTGCTGTCCGAACCATCAAAGAGCCTTTAAACATGTCTCAGGGTTCAATGCCAAGTCAGTATCTCCTCCATAAGGAAGAGTGCAGACAGCTGGTGCTTGCTCCACATCAGGGCAGAGCAGGCAACTGGCTGGACTGGTGAGAGGCCTATAACATAGATCACAGATGAATTCAACATACCTGACATTTCCCACTTTTAAAACCTCTTCAGTCATTGTTTATGTATCATAAGGGTAGGGACCATAGTTGTCAACTCTCTAAAAACATCAAGCATTCTCAATGAGGATTGGCGATCTCCCTGACAAGTTCTATGATGTTATTTCAGTTATATGACTATTAGAAATTGTGTCCTATTTCCCAGCATTGACATTGATGTTATCAATGTCTGGTAGTTATCTAAGACAACTTTGGTCTCCTATTCAACCCTATGACTATTAAGTAATCAATACACACTGATGCTGCCATTGCTATCGAGAAATAGATTTTCGGGCAGCACTATACACACCCATTAATGGAGCTATTCACAGGGCAGGCCCCTTTGCTGCACCTTCTTGATATTGCTACGGTGTTATTACAATCTGCTTCATATTAATATACAAACGTTGGCAACAATGGCAATATCCTTGGTTTATACATCTATGAATGTAGCAGAACTGATTTTTACTCTTTACGCTGCTCTGACATCATTGTGGAGGGTATGATCTTGACAAGAGAATTATTCTCTTCTGCAAATAAATGAGTGTCCTGCAGGTATTGGAACAGCGAGTGGCAGTGATCTGGAGTGGCACATATACTGAGGGAATATATGAATCAATCCCAGCAGGTTCTTACCTACAGAACAGGGAGGAATGATGATTCATCAGACATTATGACAGGCAGAAGAGCTTTCTTCACATGCTACTGGTGCACTATTATATTGTATTGGGTGTAACCCTATGTATCCCTGAAATTCAATGTCATTATTAACTGCTATTAATATATGATCACCCAGGTAGACAGATTCTGTCTAGCTTTGCCAGTGTCTGTAGTCATGCACTCTATAATGTAAGTCTGCGGACAGGGCCTCTCTTCCCCACCCATTCTGTCTGTCTGTCTATTCCCCATCATGCAGCGCACAAACTCTTTGTAGTGCCTAATAAATAAGCGTTATTATTATTAATAATAATAGTAATAAACAAACACATAGAATGTAATAATATATGGTAGCATGGTAGCAATGAACTAGAGGAATGGTAACTAGAACCTTCATTTGTAAATGCTTTATTAAATATGGTACAGTTAATCCAGATTCCAGTAACTCCCGATTTACACATAGTTTGTAGTGTTCGCTATGCACATTCTGCAAGTGATCCATGCACAGGGGGTGTTTTAAGAAATCCACATATATAAACGCCACATGGGGGAATGGAGATTGGAATATCTGATATAGGATCCCATCCGCAGTCCGACATTCGCGCACACACTTCGAGTTCACTCCCCTCTCCCTCCCTTACACGCTAGATGAATCAGCTCAGCACATATTCTAATGACCCCCACCGGGTTAGTTAGTATACCTATCCTCGTCTATGGTGCGGGGATTAGGCATGCTAATCCACAAACCTGCCCCTTCATCCTTTTTTCTAATGTGCAAATTTAAAGTTTTGTGCGCTTCAAATTTTTCTAAAAAATGTTTTACACAGTTGTGTCCTCTACCCTCTATCCTGCTTCTAGATTTTCTATCCCTTGATGAACTCCGAGCGATCTCTTTCTCACAAAAGTTATTTGAGGCTGTGGGTCAGGCAATCCATGTAGACAGCTATGCCGCAGGAAAAGATACTGCGTATATTACAAAATCAGATTGGTTGCTATGGGCAACTTCCCCACTTTTCAATTTCCCTGCAAACTCCCCGCTTAGTGAATTTAGGCCATGAGCTCTTCCAGGACCTTTAGTCCAATGAGTGGGCATAGGATGTACAGGAAAAGATATTGATTTCTATTTGTAAATAGCATTGCAAAATGAATATTTATTTCATGGAGCTGATTCCCATACAGCTCCTCAGTTCTAGTGTTTAATTTACTACCATGTATACGTGTTCCACACATTGCCTTACAACCTTTGTATGTGAACTGTTCTACTCATTTTAATTCTAGCGTGCCCCAAATATAACATCAAAAGAAAAACTTTTAATTAAAACAACTTTGATTTACTTTATTGGCATTTGCAATGAGGGACAATTGTATGCTACTGGGTTCACACATATTTCTGGGCTACCACACATTTCCCTTTTTAACCACAACACATTGGTCTAGATGTACTAATCTGCAGAAATGGAAAAGTGGAGATATTGCCAATAGAAACCAACCAAAAGCCGGGTACTGAAAGCTGGTGTTCAGAGCCTGCTTTTTAGAAGGGGTTTTGCCCTCCTATCCGGCTTTTTCAGTCAGTGTGAACACTACATAGCTGGCTTTCCTCTCCCATTGTGTTTGTGCAGTGCTGATTGGCTCACACAGTCAGCTGTTTCCAG
>JABWIB010000452.1:22404-35099 GCA_016617825.1 Platyplectrum ornatum
GAACAGAGTATTTTCTACCTGGTGGAATGGGTCATGTTGGAGGGTCTGGAATGTTTCCAGCTACCAGTGGCCACAAGGACCTAGACTTCAGTAATCGGCATCCTGCAGTCTATGCATAGGAGTATGCTCACATTGAACAGTCTCCTTGCTAACGACGCATTATACAGGCACAAGATTCCCTGCTCCTGAGCTCCCGGTTGTTCCCCTCAGTTTAATTCAACAATTAATCAATTATTAATTCATTAAACTGATGTTTCAAAACATTTTTTTCTTTAACACAAGAGGTTAACACAGTAACGTTCAGGACATTCCACAATTAGCAATATTTTGGGCATATCTCCTGGTATCTCAGGAGAGTCTGCAAATCTTCCAAACTTGGGGTTTGAGGCAATGAAAATCATTGCTGAAGCCATAAGAATGTCATCAAGTCCCACCCCTGTTTAGTAAACCTATGATTTAATGTACAAGGGGGAAGCTTTGCATATATTTTGCATAAATCGCGCTTTCTGTTCCACCCCTACGATGCTGTCTTTTTGTTTCTCTTGGGAGTAAAATCTGGACAATACTATCGCATAAGACATACTGAGATAGTATTAGTACTACCCATTGGCCAGGATGGCATTCACCAGACTGACATAACATACACTGGTCAAAACTGTGCTGCTGCCTGTCATATTATATCATCTCGGCCTGTAATGTGGAATCTTTCTGCCACAAGCAGGTCCGGATTAATGTTCACATGGACCCACCATGGGCTTACAAGGGCCCATTGAAGTAGGTGTGACCAGTGACATGTGGGTGTGACAAGTGTTGTGTGTGTTGGTAATTTACATGTGGGCCCATTTATAATACTGTAACCTCCATTATCCACGCACTGCTGCTTGTGGATAATGAAGGTTACAGTATCATGAATGGGCCCATATGTAAAGTACCAACCCACACAACACTTGTCACATTATAATTGATCTGCAGTACATAATGGTGAAAGTCAGTCTCTGGCTTTTATCCTCATGCACTTCAGGCCTGAATATTGATGTATGGGCCTTTATTCAGATGGAGGCCTGCGGCCATACTCTTATCAGCCACTTTGTTAATCCTGCCCTGGTGGACCTCCAACACTGTGGTGGTCGGCCTGGAGCATGTCAAATAGTCTCTGCAGGCCAAACCACTATATACACTCCTGGCTGTCAGTGGCACACTGGCATTGTGTCCTGAGCCAAAATGCCCGATATATTTTTATATGTTAGATTTGTAGATGTAAAAGTACGAGGAAGGAGAAAAACGTTCTGAACTTTTAATATTTTAGAATATGAAATAAACCCCTAAAATGAGTTAGCGATACAGGTTACAATTTAAAAGAAAAATGTAGTTTTTTAATGTTTAACACATACTAATAAATTCCTCATTGCACCCAGTCTTCACATTTATCTCTGTAGGAAATGTGCATTATATGGATGATGTATAACAGTATTCGGAGACTCTTGTTTTTACTATACCAATAATCTATCTGATGACATTAATCGGGAGCTATAGATAATATTTCTATTTTGGATTCAACTTTATTGACCCATTTTTGCAACGCTCCAGTGATAATTATATTCCGCTATATACAGTATATCTAATATATTGTCTTGACACGATTTCATAATGCTAATTCATCTATTTTCAACAGTTCTATGAACCCACCTGTCATAGCCACATGTTACAATAGAAACCCAGGAGCAGAATCTGTGTGGAAATGACTATAATGCATCACCAATAATGATAAACATAGCTATATTGGGGGTTATTTCTCCACATGTGAAGTATCCCCACTGATTATACAGATATTCCATTATATAGAAGGGCGGCATTAGCCATTATTTTTACAAATATGCTTTTTGCTGACTGCTAATGTTATAGCACTAGCGGAGGCAAGGAAACATTATATACCGGTAGCATTGTAGAAGAACCAGAATAATGGTCCCACCATGATTGTTGTAAAATTGAACTTTTAAACTGTGAAATTAATCATATACAGAGACACACATCCGAACTAGCAAACCTGACAATTCCCAGTCACTTCAGGTGGCCAGCTCTCCGCGTTTGAAGATGAAGTTTAAGGACAGATAGACAGCAGGCAATTGTGCAGCTTTTCTCATTGTCAGACTCCTTCATGTACCGATTATATAGCAGATATTGAGAATTCACAGGTGCCAGACTATTATGAAGATTTCTAAAGAGAAATAGATTTATTTGGGTTACTGCACCAGTCTATTATTATGATAACTTTCTCGCTGTTACCAAAAATCTAAACCACACGTGTACATAAGAGGCTCGCCTAAAATAACAACTCTCACCATGCTTTATTCCCCTAAAGGAATGTGAACAGAGCGAGGTGCACCCCTCCTCACATGAGAGGTGCTCTTGGCATTACATGACCTCTTGCAGTAGTCGGCTGCTCTGGAAAAAAAGTTTAGTGGGGTTTTTTTGTCTCTTCTGTTACTTGCTACTGGTGAAGGCTCTATGGGTCATTTATTACACCTCCATACTTGGTGCTACAGTCAATGTTTATTAACCTATACCAACACGGTGTGCACTGACAGACTGCAATGTTTTAAGGTAGCAAGTGTGGGAACGGGGATTGGATGGCTGGACGCACACAAGGAGGGGCAAGAGATTGAATGGCTGTAGAGATACATTGCAAGGAGCAAAAATGTGAAGTAGGGAACAATGGATCAGATCCATGTTCCTTGACGCCCATGAGGAGTTAACTCCAAATGTGCACCCCAACATGATTTATCCAGTGTAAATCAGGCACTGTGTACAGCCAGGGGCTTGGTGTTGGAAATCACAACATGATGAGGGGAGAAAGTAATAATTAGCAAGTGTGTTTTCCCATCAATCAAACCCTATAGAACAGTAATTTCTGCATCTTATAGGGATTGTATGAAAATAGTTCATATCTCGCATTCAGAGGTCTACATTTACTGATGTTACTTTCTAGTACATCCTAATGTTGTTTGGTAGGTTATTATTGTGAATGAATCCTCTTTTTGTGCTGACACATATATTTGGTTCTTTGGTCTTCTTGTCTGCACACATTTCATATATCTGAATAGAAGCAAAGCCTGGCTTTCTTTACTACCTGACTGCATTGACCATAGTAAAGGTGCATAAGGGAAAATAAGGTAATAAAATGACATTTCCGCTGATGCTAAGTCTTATATTTATTATCGTCTAATGATGACATTAGATCTCCAGAAGTTTATACAGCGAGACCAGAAATGAGCATTTATTTGAAAAATATTATTTACTGGGTTTGATTTTAATAAACATTAGCCTCACTCGTGTATACCAGGTTCTAAAATAAATGGTAATCGTTCGACAAGCAATCTTTCAACTGTGTGATATCTTGAAGGATTGTGACATTAGGGCAAGTGGTTCATTTTCATAACAGCATAATTTCCATTATTCAAGGAAGCTTGATTTGTTCTGAGTGTAAGCGCTAATGCTGGTAGTAATAAAGGCTTCCGTCTCTATCTCTCCACATGCACCTTATCCTCCTCCATCTCCTGTTTATTTCATTATCAGAACAATAACATTGCTTTTTAAGATGGTGTTTTAATTAGTTGGCGCGGTGGCTTCCTCCCCGGAGCTTGCGGAGCGCAAATTTCTAAAGTACCATTGAGTGCTATCCAGCCAAATTAATCTTGTGATTAATATCACTTACCTTTGTGATGCATGTGTAGCGGATAATGAATCAGGAGATAAGACACAGGCATGATGCATCATGGGGGATCTGTTGTATGCACATACATTCTATATTTATGATTGGGTGTATATGTTTGTCAAAAGATAAGTGTGCAGAGACAAAAGGCAGAATAGGATCTGATAAACACAGGCAAAGTTGGCTGCAAATAACAGCTTGTACTTCCCTGGTTGCTGGTTCCTATGGGGTCTACCTAGACCAGGGCCGGCAACAGAAATCTTGGGGCCCGGTACACCCAGATTTTTGTCCCCCACCTCCTCAATAGAAGATGGCAAAAGATGGCATATTATACTGTACATGTTCTTACCTATCTCCATCAGCTTTCCTCTGCGGTGATCCAAGTGGCAAAGTACACTGAGCCATGGCAACCAGTGAACAGTGCACCATGTTCATGTCGCAACCGGCCCCGGCTACGTTTTAATGGTGATTAAACCATTGTCCGGGCAGCAATGGGATGGATGGTAATGCTAGTGATGGGGTTCCTCTGAAGCTTGGGCCCGTCACAGCTCTCCCCTGTCTCCAGGCCTGACCTAGACTGAAGAAATTCAGGTCACTGTCCCCTTTCTGACGTTTATTATTGTCCCAGGGTTAGGCCCAGCTGTCCCTGTCTGTCTCTGTGGAGGGGAGTCTTACTGTTCCTCAGCATGGTGATACCGCCATAAAAGAGAGGATAATGCTAAATAAACACCTTAATACCTCAGCCCTCCTGGTAATATTGCATGCAAGATAAAGATATGTCTGTCACAAGCCTCACCAGATGGAGGTAGCAATTTCCACTTCCCTTTCCTTTCGGTAATGTAATTCTCCCTCATGTAGCCCCTGCTGTCATCATCTTGAGGTTAGGGAGAATTATATATTTATTTCCTTTATGAGTCAATGAAATAACAGATTGTAAGTTTTTGTAATGCAGTTGAGGAATAGTAGAACTAACATGTAAAAAGTGGTTCTAGACATCTGTTTCTGATATACGCCAGTATTTTTTTAATTTTTTTAATAAGTAACGGAAAAATGATATTGTGACTATTATGATCTGCTTGGATATTGTGAATGTAACTATAGGTTAATTATAATAAAAAAGGAAAAATACAATAGAGACTAAAAATCGACTATAAAATAATAATGTCAGAATGATGCGTACATTTCTGTAATGTTGTAGATATATGGATAATTAATTATTAATTGTATTTCTGTATGTTGTGTTTTCCTGCAGTGGGAGGAAGTCAGTGGCTACGACGAAAACCTCAACACTATTCGCACGTATCAAGTGTGCAATGTCTTTGGACCCAACCAAAACAACTGGCTTCGCACCACCTTCATTCCAAGGCGCATGGCCCAGCGCGTTTATGTGGAGATGCGATTCACTGTGAGAGACTGCAGTAGCCTCCCTAATGTGCCAGGCTCTTGTAAGGAGACATTTAACTTGTACTATTATGAGACAGACTCCCATGTTGCCAATAAAGACTCAGCATTTTGGAATGACGCCCCTTACCTTAAAGTAGACACCATAGCTGCTGACGAGAGCTTCTCACAAGTGGACTTTGGGGGGAGGTTGATGAAGGTGAACACAGAGGTGCGTAGCTTTGGCCCGTTGACCCGCAGCGGCTTCTACTTAGCCTTCCAGGATTATGGAGCATGCATGTCGCTCCTCTCTGTCCGGGTTTTCTTCAAGAAGTGCCCCATCGTGGTTCAGAATTTTGCTGTCTTTCCTGAAACCATGACCGGGGCAGAGAGCACATCGCTGGTGATATCACGGGGAACCTGCATACCTAACGCAGAGGAGGTAGATGTGCACATTAAACTTTACTGCAACGGGGATGGCGAATGGATGGTTCCCATTGGGAGATGTACATGTAAAGCTGGATATGAACCTGAGAATCATACAGTTTGCAAAGGTAAGCACTAAAATATGTAACCGACCTTGAAAACAAGGAAGGATAAAGGAAAGAGAAAGGCAGGAAGGTCATATATTCTATCTTGTACGAGTGCCCCATTTTGATGGGGTGTTGAAAGGCACCCGGGATGTTTAAAGGAAAGGATAAAATATTTAAGAGGAATTGTAAAATGTAATAGAATTTAGCCCTTGTAACAGTCACAACAAATTCCTAATGATGTCTCTCTTTGTAAGTTTATTGCTCCTGTGAGAAATACCTGTCACCTTAACATAGAAAGAATCATAGGAAGTGGCAGCAGATAAGAGCCACATGGCCCATCCAGTCTGCCCCATTGTGTATTTAAAACTATACTGACATCATGTTATTCTCTATTTTGTTTAAGACTCCTTTGAGATTTCCTTATATCTATCCCAAGCTGCTTACACTGTTCTGCAGTATTAGCCACCACCACTTCTGATGGGAGGCTATTCCACTTATCCACTACCCTTTCAGTGAAGTCATTCTTTCCCACATTTCCCCTGAACCTACCACCCTCCAGTTTATACATATGCCCTCATGTTCTACTACACCTCTTTCACATGCCCCCTCCGCCACCTGGTGACATCCCTTAATAACCCTATACCTGCTTAGCAATGCAACACAGACCACCATTGGCATCACACTGCTGAGAGATGTCAATAAACCTCTGTAGACACTCTCCAGCAACAATCCCGGCACCAGGTTCACATCCATGATCTCTATGTTACCTGGCACCAAACATTCCCATGGTCAGCATAGATGTAGATACTACTCGCAAAATCTTCATAATACATAGAAAAGATCCGTCCACAGTTGTCTTTTATCTCTACATAGACATACTCATTTAAGAAGCCATGCTATGTTAATTTTTATGCTATTATTTTGTAGCTGACACAGTACAGAGGTTCACTTAGGTTTATTACACCGTTGTCCAGATGATACAGTTACCTGATATTAAGACTCTTCCACAATGATGTACAGAGGTATATACCCTAACCCTCCTGTGTACTGGCTGGATCCATAGGATATCATGCTGCCAGAGGAGTGTGACCATATCCCTCATGCTCGGCACAGGTCACTTTCGGAGGAATTGTTGCTTTTGCGTTTGTTGAGAGAGCCAGTTTAATCTCGGCCCTTCTTCTTACGTACACCATGGTGATACTATCCTTCTTCCGCACGACAACCCGGATAGTAACGTGTTAACATGCAGAATCAGGTAACAGTGAGATGGGGTTATTACAGTAGGTTATGTTTCCAGAATTGAAGAAACATATAAAGACTTTTAGTATTATAAGTAGGTACTCAGATATTTCAGTCACCCTTTATTGGAGGGGGGAAAACTAGTATTTCATCTTATAATTCTGCAAAACCCAAGACATTGACATCACACTGCATCAGAATACAAAATATAGCCCCCTCCCCCGTCCCACTCACCTCATTATCTGATACCTTCAAGTCTCATATCCATATTGATTCCAGTCTGGAGGAGACAGTGACACACTAGGAGCCACAGAGACTGGGCAGCCTCATCCCTCTTTCCTTGGCTGATAAACCCGTTTAATACATGGCCTTGCTCCATATTGGATCTTAACATGTTAACTTAACCCCATAAATGACATGATGCGGATTGTAGTGACACTAAATCCACGAGACATTGTCTAATATATTCTGCACCTCGGTTCAGCCGCAAAGTGTCTGCATAAAATAACTCCAATGGTTGGCAGGCCTGTGGTGGTAATATATAAATGTTTATTTATCTCTAAGGGTACGGCACTCAGACCTAATCACCCAAGGTCTCACCTTGCTGTAAACCACTTGGGACTAGAGGAAAAAAGTGCTTTTCCATCTATAATCCTGTCTGCTGCAGTGTGAATTCAGCATAATGCAAAGTGGTTCTTTATTTTTGTGTTAAATGCACCTTGGCCTTTTGGGAAAAAACAGCCAATTACTCATTCAGAGGATTAAAGAGTAGCACAAAATGGTGAGAAAGCATTTAGACAAGGTCAATACAATAGCTTCCTAGATGCTGCGAAAAGACAGGGTGGCCCATGTTTACTAAGCTGCGCTATCTCCAAGGCCTTAAATTTACTAAGCAGGGAGATTTAAAAGTGGGGATGTTGCCCGTAGCAACTAAGGGGACAAACGTAGTTTTTTATACGATACCGCGACTCGTGGCATCAAAAAGGGCGGAGCTTCGACAAGAAGGGGGCAGGGCCAGTCTACCTGAGGCAGAGGCAAGGTGTGATGGGGCGGATTTGGGTGGGTCCAGGGGCACGGATTATGTGTCCCGCGGTCCGGACCATGTGCATTGGGAGGTATGGAAATGTCTGTAAGTCTGTTTATTCTTTATATTAAGTTACTGAATGATTTTAGGAACATCGGAAGAAGCGCGAGTATATATTTTTTCATTTATTTCTATTTTTACAGGTTTTTTAAACGAATATTGTTGATCACTCGTAAAATCCTGTTCAACAATATTCATTTAAAAAACCTGTAAAAATAGAAATAAATGAAAACTCACGCTTCTTCCCATGTTCCGTCACGTTAAGTGCATCCGGAGAGGACGTTATATATATGTGACGCCATCACTATATTTCCCTAGGGAAAATCACCGTTTGCCGGTGCCGATGGCCAACTTAACTGTGATAACACTGCTGAGAATGCTGAGACATTAGGTTCATAGGGCTTGCAGTTGCTCATATTGTCTGCTTTAGGAAAGGGTTTTAAACCGTGGGGCACAAGGTATACAGCTGCAAACAGTGCCGGCGCTAGATCTGCGGGCGCCCTAGGCAGACCTAGCGCCGCCCCCCCTTTGTAGCGACGTGACGTCATCATGTCACGTTGCGCCGTGACGTGATGACGTCACGTCGCTTCGTAACCACCGCAGAGGGTGGCGGAATGGTCCCATCNGCCCTCCGGTGTTTTATTAACGATTTTTTAATGTCACGTTGCCGCCCTAGGCGAAGCCCTGAGTTCGCCTAATGGGCGCGCCAGCCCTGGCTGCAAAGAAACTAAGGACAGGGGGTAGCCTTGAGATACGTTTCCATTGGCTATAACAGAAGACCAGAAACGGCTCTCTTCTGGAGTAAAGCAATGTAAAGTGCCATTAATTGCAAGCAAAGATTTGTTACTAGGATAATATGTTGAGCTGCGAATATACTGGGCTAAATCCAGGATTATCTCTCTTATAATGGGCACTGGATAAAGGGCTCTGTTTAGGAATTCCAGGCCAGTCATTTCTAAGAACTTGTCAGCATGGAGAGGTGTGTGGGCAGCAGCCACTCATACCAGCGGCATGTGTCTCCTCCACTACAAATAAGATGAATTTCAGACACTAGCAGGAAGGCAGGATCTCAGCGGCTCTGCGGGCGCTCAATGCTGAAAACAACACGACACAATCAATTTAATAAGGGTAAATATTGCACGAGGTTCTGCTGCGCTGCCTCGTTGATGTCCATTGCGGGGCCAGTGGAGTGTGCTGCATATTGAGCTCTCATAACCATAGTGTCAGGAGAGAGGTTATTAAAAATTGATTCATTCCTCCAAGATACAGCTGACGTACCCACGGGCCTCGGGATGAGCAATAAGCTGATGTCGATGGCTTTAGCACATGGTCATTGTAAGTGCAGACTACTGACGGAGCTTTATAATAGATATTGCCCATGTTATAGTAACAGAGCTGGGACAATGAATGGCCAGACCTTTGTGTTCTGTGCATCATGGTAAAGACCTCAATGATCTATACCTGACGTTGTACAGGGCTTTCGAAAGACAGAGGTAAAGGTACAAAGTACTAACCCTGTGACTGTGTGGAGAGGCTTTAATAATCTAATTAACATCCAGAGAGGTTGCCATATATGATCTTCATTAGTATATTAGACCAAGTAGAGTCAAATGTATCAAGTTTAGGTTTGGTTGCCTATATCACAAATGAATATCAGGGAGATTGTGATAGCACTATCAAAACACTGCTCCACAGGGGTGTGTCCTTGAATAGCCCCACCCGTGAGCATGTCTTACTCTGCCAGGAAAACTTTTTTATCCAATAAAAATGGCACTGTGCCTATAAGAACCAATGAATTTGTCATCTTCATGGAAATAGGACATCATTTATTAACCCTGCTATGACAGCAGGGCCAGAATAACAATGGCACTGTTGGGACTATAGCCCCAGGCCTTCATCTGAAAATAGGCCCAAACATACAGCCAATATGAGACATCCATATGAGACATCCACCCTCCTGCACAATAGTGCCATGCACAAAGTGTGATAAAGGAGGGTACAGTTTGATGAAGTGTAATGAATGGGCCCACATATAATTTACCACCTCAGGCAACACTGGTCATACCCACTGCAATGGGCCCTCAAATATGTTCAGCCCCAGGTCTGTGTGGTCTGTAATCCAGCCCTGCATGACAGACATTAATTTCTTGACTGAATCATCAGGGAGATTGGCCAACACTTCAGGGAGTCAGGGAGGTCACCCGTTCTTCAGGTAGTCTCCCTGATATTCAGGGAGAGTTGTCAACTATTTTGTACGGTCAGTTAAAAAAAAAAGCAATAAGTAGTAATAATGTATGGGTGTATCTAGGCCTCTTCATTTTTCTAGACTTCAATGGCTTTCTATGAGATTGCCTTCTCTTTTCCATAGTAGCTATGGCTGCCAAACCATAAACCCATCCACAGACCGGGTCAACGTGTGTTTGCCATTCGGTGTCCCCTGTTAGTCACTTTACAGTATATGTTGTCACTCGCATTCACCTCTTGACCAGTTTGTGCACACATTTGTAAGTCACACTAGACTACATTAGAATCACATCACTGAGCATTAACCTTTTACAGCCGCTCTCTATTTTGCCCTTTTCAGCAGGTATCACGGTTTATTAAAGTCTCTATTGTACAGTAGTTGCTGTGCACGCAAGATGATACATATGAGGAAAAAATTGCTGTGCATTTAAAACCCTGTATCAATCAATCCTGCATTAATCAGTGCTCCCTTTACTCCAACCAATTAAATGGGAACATGAAAGAGCCGTCGAATCCTTTTGAAGTGAGACGCCGTATTCCTCTCCTGATGCAGCAGATGCTGACAGGCGAGCGCTGCCCTTGTTTTTTCTTGTGTGCGAGATTCTCTTTTTTTCTGAAAGTTTGGGAGAGTCGGAAAGAAGTGCGAGCTGGTTCTCAAGTGCGAGCTGGTTCTCCGTAAGTGCAGCAACAGCTTTGCTGGCATAGACTGTTGATGTGGAAATAAATGTGACAATATTATCTGTTTTACATGTACAGTACATTGTGACAGCAGCTAAGGATCACGTGGTGCACCAATCTGCCCTCTTCTCCACACACGCTGGTGCTGTATCTGGGTAGCAGACGGAATTCAAGACATAAGCCGCTATAGGGACATAAACCAATTCATTCCTTGTCTATGGACAACCGATAGGGGACAAGTGATGACAGATTAGTAAAAGTGTTTGAAAGAATAAAATCCTCTCAAATATTGATATTTTATTGCCATACATTTTTTATTGAAGCAATGAAAGTATATATTAATATTATTATTATTATTATTATTATTATTATTAATAATAATAATAATAATAATAATAATAATAATAATAATGTATCAGACTACCACAAGTCCTATGATCAGATAACCAAACACGGCACTTGCAGTGATCATAACCCACATAATACAGATACACCTACGGACTGGAGGAGACTACCCTCCCCTTCCACGTGGATGGTACATAAGGGCTAAAACCAGCTCTTACTGTACTATGACTCTCCCTGTCCCGCCATCATGTGTACTATCTGTAAGCACATGCCCCCTTCTGTCCTGAAGACACAAAGGTCTAAGATGTAGTGCATTAACACACTCTATCATGGTTCATTACTATGATTATTATTACTGTCATAATTATTATAAATATTATTAATGTAATAATGATTATTTCTAGAGGTGGGGTGTATGGTAATTGTACAGTAAGGGCTGGGTTTACGGTATATTAAGGTGGGGTCCTGTTATCGTAACTCACACTCAGGCTTTTGGATACAGCTGCGCCGCGGCCTTGGAACCCCGTTACAACTGATATCAGTGCAGCAGCAGCGAAGGTCTGGATTCAGTACAATAATAATAATAGTAATAAAAAAAATAATTATTATTATGTCTACAATACACAACAGATTACACAGTAGAAATGAAAAATACAGATGATGGAAGTTGCTACACAATAATGACAAACCAGAAATAGACAGTGCTGAGAGGTGGATGAGGCCAGGGGAGGTGGAGGATTAGAGGGGGGGGGAGACAGAAGACACGGGGTAGCGAGAGGGGAAGATGAAAGGAGAGGGTAATGGTTGTGGATGTCTAGAAAGATTAATAGGAAAGGTGAACGATATAAATCATGTATTAGATAGATATGTGATAGATTTATAGATAGTTACAGATAGATAGAGTTACATAGATAGTTATTATAGATATAGATAGATAGAGAGATAGAGAGATCAGATTGATTCAAGATAACAATGACTGATATAGACATTTGAATTTCCCCCGACCATGCATATGAGTTGGAATTTCCCCCGACCATGCATATGAGTTGGATTGCAATTGGACCGTGCTGCACATTCCTGCCAGTAGACCTAATGTGACCCATCCAGTCTTTGGTGAATATACAGTATGTTCCGTCTCAGTCTCCACTACTGCCAGGAACTTCTGTGCACTGACTGAGAAGTGATAAAGTCTGGGCTAGTTGCAGAAGTCTGTCCACGTGTGTGTTAACAAGCGACCACACAGATGTCTGTCTGTCCACCAGGTTATCTGATCATAGGCATCGGGGGGGGGGCTAAGCACTTCCCCTGCCATATGTGAAGGGGGCGCTCTCCCCGCTCCCCCTCCGCAGTGCAATCAGTGGCGTAGCGATAGGGGGTGCAGCGGTCGCGAATGCGACCGGGCCCCTGAGCTGTGGGGGCCCACAAGGATGAAAGAGGGATTGGAGGATCAACTGATCCTTCAATCCCTCAGAACCAGAAAGTT
>JABWIB010000452.1:44413-87108 GCA_016617825.1 Platyplectrum ornatum
GGGTAGGATAGGGTTAAGGCTAGACTGCAGGGTGGAGAAGGTTAGAGTTAGGCAGTGGTTATTGGGGGGGGGGATCATGATTAAGCAGCAGAGAGGTGAAAGTAAGGCAAAGGCTGCATGGAGGGGAAGGAAGGTTAGGGCTAGGCTGTGGGTAGGGGAGTGTTAAGGTTAGACTGCGTGATGAGAAGGTTAGGGTTAGGCAGGGGGCAGGGGGCAGGGGAGGGTCAGGGCTAGGCTGTGGGGAGTGGAAGCTTAGGGTTGGCGTGTGCAAAGGGGAGGGTTAGGATAAGGATATGAGGTGGGGAAGGTAAAGGTTAGTCTCCTCTTTTGGCAGTGCTCTCTTTTCGGGGCTTTTTGACTGTTCACACTTAGAGATAGCACTGAATTTATGCATCTAGATCCAACCTACCAATATTTTTCTCCTTCTACTCTCTCAATCTGGCAGTGGCAGAGATGGGACTATTTGAAACCCCTCGTTCAGCTACTAATCATGACAAAATAAAGAATAGTGATGTGTCTGCATGTGCTACAGTAGCTGAGCGGAATATATACATGGGGCATGTGACTCTGCAATTGCCTGTAATTTGTGTGCAAATTAAAACCAATTAGTGTACAATCACGGTTACGGCTTGGAGCGGAAGCAATTCTTATATGGTGTAGATTCATATACACATGAACATTTCATGATAAAGGCTAAGTAACGTTTACGCTTTGCACTAATCCATTTGGAAAGAAGGTTGGGTGGTTTTTATAAAAGCCTGAATGTAAAGTGTTACATCTGGCTCATTGAGATCTTATTGCACGTAAACTCAGTATCTCTGATGTGATTGGATCACTGGCCGTAATTGCTGTAAATATTTCAGCTGGCTTGTGGTGTAGTGGTCTAATTTTTGGTTACCCTACTATATCAAATAATACCCTGTTCACATTACCAGCCTTAAAAAAGCTGTCTTAAGAACCTGTGTGTAGAAATTGGAGGGGCTGTGAAAAAAGGACCATTCAGATTAGCTGAATATGCCATCTATTTTGTAAAAAAAAAAATGCCAGCTATTTTGTAAAAAAAAAAAAAAAAAAAAAAGCAGGGTTCACATTGAACCCTGCTTTTTGTTGCCAGTACACATCATTACTCAGAAAATGTGCTGTGATTTGATTGGCTGTGATTGTTTGTTTACATGAGGGGAGGGGGAGGACTGAGAGACAGGCAGTATTGTGCTGGAAACAGCTGACTGTGTGAACCAATCAGCGCTGCACAAACACAATGGGAGAGGAAAGCCAGCTATGTAGTGTTCACACTGACTGAAAAAGACGGAAAGGAGGGCAAAACCAAGTCTTTTTCAGTAGCCGGCTTTTTGCAAATGGTGCGTTCTTCACTGCAGTCGGCTTTTTCATCAAAATAGACAGCTAATTTAAGGTAACGTGAATGGGGTATAACTAACAGTATCTGCAACAACAAGCTTTGTGCATGTGGGTTGGATTCTCATGTACACATACAGATATCTAGAAAGTGCTAATCAGTAGTCCACAGATGAGAAAGGAGAGAAGAAGGTCGTCTGCTATGAGCGCGCCACTATTCTCATGTCGGCGGATGAAAAGCCCCTTCCCCACTTTCTATCAAAGCGCCATAAATATTTGCCATTAAAATGCAGCTCGGAGAAAGGGGACTAAGAATGAAAAAAAAGAGATTTTTTTGTAATTAAGATTCCCATTAACTGCTGTCATAATTTTACAAGGCAGACATCCAAGAATAAATATTTTTTCCTTACTAGTTTCTAGCGAGCGCAATGAACTTTTAATGGAGGTTTTTAATTACCAATTATGGGCAGAGACACATTGTGTTCAGCAGATGTAATAGTGTGGGCTCTTAACCCTTCCTCTGCCTGACATTGCTTTATCTGCATTGATTTTCTTTGATGCAGTAGTGTCAGAGAGGTGGATGGTACCAAGTAGGCGGGCAGTGTATGTAATGCTGGCCATACCCTTATCCTATAGGGGTGCGATGATGTGATGTGTGATTTCACCGGTCGCACATCGCTTCTTGTTAATCGCAGATTTCCTGTACATCACATCTGCATTTATACTGTATCTTTGTATTTACAGTACAAGGTTTGATCGTCCGCACTGGAGCGGGAAGTGAACTCCCATTCCGCTCCTCTCTTCTGTGTGAATTTTGAATGTAATACGCCTACCGTAATTCTAACTTAAGTGCTCTACGTGGATCTGCGTGTGGCGAGGTTTTACACTTGTGTGGGGTATGGGGTTTAGGCGTGCAGATGTTTTGCAACTCCTCTGCATATGGATCTGCAATTACTAAATTGTGGAAACCGAAATGTATAGATGTGGCCCATAACAGCCAATGAGAATGTCAGCTAGGATCTGATTGGTTACTAAGGGCAACATCTTCAGGTTTCATATTCCGCAGTTTAGTAAATCGAATCCTTGTTCTCTAGATATTACATAGGGAACAATGCTAAACACAATGGAACCTAGAAATTCAAAAGATTGAGATGTTGCCCTTAGCAACCAAACAGATTCTAGCTTTCAGTTTCCTATTACTTAAAGAATGTCAGCTAGAATCTGATTGGTTACTATGGGCAACATCTCCTTTTTTCCATTCCTGCAGTTTAGTAAATCTAGCCCCTGGTATTTTCTGAAACTTGTTTTTAATCTTCATTTCTAAAGCATGTTGTCATAATTTGTGCCCTCAATAATCGGAGTATCTCCTCTACGTTCCGGGAGACCAGGATATACAGGTACACAGTGTAATACAGCAGCAAACATTGCATGTCTGTTATAGCCAGTTAATAAACCAAGGCTGGTGTGCGGCACATAAATAGTTAAACGCAGCAATGGTCATAAAATAGTAAAGCGATATAAACGGGCCTCCAGTAGATATAAATGTTCCTCTCATGTCAGCATATTTGCTATATGTACTTGGAAATGGTAATGGCTAGGAAATATATTTTCCCTGGTGAATGGGACCATTCCTTATCCCCCGGACCCTCTTTGAACCAGCAGCATCCAACATTATTATTATCATTTCTTTATTATTAATTTAGCCCACACAGTATCTTCAGGGGTTTGCTGCCCGGACATTGTATTTATTCTTGTGCTGGCAATGTGGCGCACACATTGTGTATTCAGAATATAAATGTACACATCTCCTATCTCCGGCACACATGCATATGTATGTTACTAATGCGATCGCTCATTTGACATCCAAAGTGCACATTTGTTCATCACTGTTCTTCCCATCAGGTCCTGACATTAAAAATACACTCACATGGCTCCAGGCTTCCGGGGGCTCGCAGCTTATGATGTATTCATATGTATATAATTCCTCACATTTGCTCTTAAAAACTTGCACCCTCGGGACTCTCCTGGCAAAGCTATTAGGGGCTTCACGAAACATGCAGCCCCCTCCCTGCATTAACTTCCCATTAATCACCACAACCTTGTGGCAGGGTCATCTGGATAGATGGACCTTTATGTCCAACCACTGCCCACTTTCTCAGTCCGCTTCCCATTAATCACGCAGAGTGTTAATGAATTATTGACCTTGTGGGTCACTGAGCCTGGTGTCACCACACGTTCATATGGTAAGTAGGTGACAGCGTGGATGTGATGGGGTAAGAGTGACAAGGTGCATGGGTGATGTAACCCCCCTATAATGAATGAGGTCAGAACAGCAGTCTATCGTGGAGGAGATATGCAAAAGAATACTATTAAAATGAATATAAAGTGTGCTTTTGGGGACTTTCTACTTATATGCATAAAGTTTTTTTGCCCTTGTCATCTGTAACCGGTGACATTTAATGTAAGTATAGGTCATGAGGCAGATCTGGAAGGTAAAAAAAAAAAATAATAAATTAAATAAATTAAAAAAAATGTAGAAATAAACATTTGAGGCTGTATTTACTAAACTGTTGGAAAATTAATTGATGGAGATGTTGCCTGTAGCAACCAATGAGTTTTGAGCTCCTGCTTTCCTTTTACATGCTGGAGAATGTCATCTGGAATCTGATTGGTTGCTTTAGGCAATATGACCACTATTCCTTTTCTAAATTTTAGTAACTAGACAAAATTGTATTTATTTATTTTTTAAGGCGTGGTGGGGGGGGTTAACCTTTTAGATCTTGCAGACCTCCTTGGGGGGTTTCTTTTATACACAGTTTCGTGGGGGTGCTTGTCATGGGTATGTATGGCCATAGCTCCTGTCCACTTGTTTTTTAATATGATTGTCATCACAGAATAGTAATAGTGGATTGTATTCAGACTTTCACAAATGGGACTTTCGCAGCTCGCATTGAGTGTATGTAGACTGTGCATGCCTTTCTACTAAGGCGCTGGATGCACCAGGCGCAGCCTTCTATAATGGATCACTTTCCTGTGGCAGGTCGTAAAGCATACCTGGGGTCTGCAATGTCTGTATATTCAGTCTTACCCCGTTCACACAGAGGGCTATTACCCGGGTAATTCAGTCAGCTTCCCGGGTAGTGTGCTCAGTGTGAAAGGCGCTAAAATTACTACTGACTTCCCTGGTTCAGTGTGAACGGTGTTGACCATTATAACGAGCTTCGGTCCTATGTAAAACTTTGTGAAATGTATTTTTCTATCCTTACACATTTATCTGGGCTTCTTCATTCTGTGCCTTCCAGGCTTGTCTTATCAGGCAGCTTTCTGTGTCTTATTAACCACAAAGGTAAATTTGGTTAACGGGAAACAACTATATACAATATAATGTAGACCGCTCAGCAAGGCATTAAAGGGTGCGGGGGAAAGAAGAGGCAGCTATGTCAGGTATATGCTTACTATATGTAACTATACTATATGTAATTACAAATGTGATGTTAATAGCATAACAATTATCACAACCTTCTAATGTATTATAAATGTTTATAGGATGTTTTTTTATTCATGTGTATGGTGAATAGTGTATAAGGGAGGTAGACCACAGTCAATAATGCATCTATTTCCATTAAAATATTCATGAAACTCATACTTACTGTATGTTGCTAGTGTCCACCCGCTATATCAGCAGTTAAAAGGTGGCCAGTGGGATCTGCTGTACGTTGTAAGAGGACCTCATCTCCTGCATATTCCTATTAGACAGGTTAATTGGCATCATAGTGATGGATAGAAGAGCTGACAGCGTGGGGGATTGGAGTCAAGTGGGGAGCAGCTGGTCATCAGGGAGAGGAGACGGGATGCCATATGTGGGCTGCCAGCTGATGAGATGGCATTTGTGTCCCTCACAGCCCCTCTCTGACACATCAGATCTCCCATATCTGTCACATCACATCATCGCACCTATTTAACAGGGATAGCACGCTGTGCTGGATAACGTATACCACTAGGAGCGTATCACTGAGCGAGGCTGAGGCATATGAGGGTCTGTTTATTATGAAAATATATGTCCTGAAGGTCTCACTGCTGCTGGCTATATCCACCAGGCAGCACAGATACTGCAATATTTTCATTTGTTTTCATTGTTATTGTTGAACACAACTGGGCATACATTTACTAAGCAGGGAGATTAAAAAGTGGGGAAGTTGCCCATAGCAACCAATCAGATTCAAGCTCTCCGTTTAATTTCCCCACTTTTTAATGTCCCTGCTTAGTAAATGTAGGTGCAGAGCTTTAACGTGTCTTTTGTAATACTGGGTCATCCATGCACAGGCTGGTGGGGTGGTAGACACCCATTTGTTGCTGCCAGCCTGTATTAGCAGAACATTGTACGTTGCAATGATTTTCCAGCCTTCCCTTTATTCTGCAGACAATGTGCTTATGAAACACACTATTCTTTGACTGTTGCTGAAATTCACAGTTGCGTAACACGAAGAAAGGCCGCAGCTAATATGTCGTGCGTTGGATTAATTACCTTTTTCTATGTAACTACACTGTTGGCTATTGGAAAACGCAATGGCTTGTATAAGAGATAAATATTCCCTCCACCTGTCGTTCTCCCTCTCCCACGCTCAATCTACACTTCCAACAGCCCAGGTAAGATATGCTTATTCAGCAGATCAGAGCGCGAGGGAATTGATTAGATTAGATTCTATGAGTGTGGGCTGAGATTTATGACTGTGGGGACTCCATGCTCCCTAGGAGGGGGGGGAGGTAGGGATCAGGGCCAGCTCTCCTCTTCTATCTGATGACCTGACATTTTCTCTTCTATAGGCCAGGAAATAATTATTGCAGGACATATAAAGTTCCTTGGGTTGCACCGTTGTCAAATTTTAACATTACCACCAACTTTTCCCCCTGTAACACTGTTTATTATACTTTCCACTATTGTGATCCACTTCAGCTAACTTACTACAGATAGACCCCTCTTATTATGCCCAATTATAGGAACGGGTGACTACAAATATAAATGACCACTGCGCCAATATTCACTGTCACGCCAAAACGAGTAATCCGAACAGCGGTTATAATTACAATGACTAAGGCCTAAATTTACTAAGCTATTTACTAACATTGCTGTGAGACTGAAAAGTGGAGATGTTGCCCATAGCAACCAATTAGATTCAAGCTCTCAGTAGTTTTATTTTGCATACTGGAGAATGTGAGCTTGAATCTGATTGGTAGATAAATTTAGGCCTAAACGAGGAGATTATCTAATATATTTCTACATTTCCTGCCTAGTCTATTTTAATTGGTAATAGCGGTGTCACTATAACCAGTTAAAATGGAATAATCCCTGTTCTTCTTTACATTTGTTTTTATTACTTTTGCAGGTGGCTAGGAGGATGGATCTACATATATTTATTTATTTATATTAAGCCTTATATTATATGAAAGGATGCAAAAATGAAAGAATATCTTGCCTCTCCCAACAATAGTTCTGACACCCCTGCCCTATCTCTGTGTCTGTAACCAGACTTTACTTACGCATATATCTAGTCCAATTATCTGTGGACCTTTCTGGTGCCCTATACAACTGCCTTAGATCTAATGCCAGGTCTCCCTCCACACTCCAGGGATAGCTGGATACTGCGGGTAGCCTCCATACTCTGCTGCCCTTAGACATGCGAGCACGTCACCTGTGGAGACGAGGAACCACCTTCATGTATGACTTCCGTGCATGTCTATGATGAATCCCTCCCTTTGCACCCACTGAAAGCCCAGTACAATGTCCTTGTTATATTAAAAGTAACACACATCTAATTTGAATTGAATTGATCAGCGGCATCTAGTTCAGCGCTGGCGCGTTTGCACGACACAAGGGTTGGGTGAAGTAGAGGGTTCTGTAGAGGAGGTGTCATTAGTAGCATATTGAAGGTATGCGAGCCTCCTGGGGATTGCTCGGCGTCTCATAGTCTGTGACAGGTGCTCACACAATCTGCAGCCAGCTGTGTTGTGGTCTCAGCGTCTCCCTAGAGGACCATTAACTTCTCCTCTTCTCCCAAACACACACTCTCTATCCTTTTCCCTGCTCATTTTCCTTATCTCTCGCTTCAAACGTCACCGTATTGCTACCCAGGCCGGCACGGCTTAAAGGGGTTAAATACGGGAACCCACCATGCAGCCGCGTCAAATGTCAAACGAAATAAAAGGCGCATGATAGGCAAGAGTTAATGAGATGAAACCTGTCACAGTGTATCTCCCATAGTCAGGAAATCTGGCAATAGATGAGTTAATTGTCTTCTTTTTTTTAGTATCGCACTGTTAGATGTCAGCACACATCAAACTATCACCATCCAGTCATACAACAGCACAACCTGCACACAAGTGACACTGTTTCTGGGAAAGGTCGGCTAACCGAGGAGATGCCAGTTCCTGCAACCTTTTCAGATGTCAGCCAGGTCCCGGGGGGACTGGGAAACAAGATGAAGTGTCAGTGTGCCAAGTCTGCCTGGTGTACCCGCCATGCGCTCGTGTGACTGATCCATGCGACACACGTATGGCAAGTTCCTGTACGCAGGAGCACTTTATATAACGTAAACACACATGTATATTTACAGACACCGAAGCGCATGCATTTCCTTATGTTTCCTTCCTCTTCCTTACGTCCAGCTCCTGCCGCTTCAATGTTCAGATGACAGAGTGATCACAATGTCCAGGGCTCCGGGACGGCTGGACACAATGTATTATTCCGCAGTTCAGGCAGCATTGTTTCCTCATTTTAAGTGTACAGACATCCTGTTACAATAACTGGGGACACACAGAGATAAATATGAGCATGTGTGTTATCAGAGACAGGAGCATGTTTGATAATAGTGTGAGAATGCTTTATAACTGAATGNAGGGTTATTCAGATACTGTGCTTGATGTATGCGCCTCCAACTCACAATATTTCATTACGGATGACTTTACATAATAACCTTCCTCGCCCATCCAGACTATGCTGTGCTCTTCAAACTTCACATATCTTCTAACAAACATACCAAATTCCTCCTCCTATGTCTTAACCTCTGTCTATTATTATTAATATTATTAATATTAGAGGAGGGGAATAGGGTGAACTGGTGTGGGATGGGGAGCGACATGGAGCATAAACGTAGAGAAGGTCAGCTCGCTGAACAGCAACTGAGTAGATTAAGTGCAGAAGTGCAAAAGCTTATAAAGGGAAGGTGAAGGAGAAAGGAGGTTGCCTGTGGGTGAGGAAGATGACAGCAGCTCACATGCAGTTTAAAATCACTTACCTATCAAATTTTACTTTTTGCCAAATGATTAATAAAGCCCCACACAATCTATCCATACCAAATCTACCCTTAGTCCTGCTACTACCTCTGCTGCGTGACTAAATCATACAGTGCAATGCAAACCTGTCGATCCATTGCATGAGATACAGCACTTCTCTTATGTCTTATAGACTGTGAACTTCTGAGCAGGGCTCTTATACCCTCGCGGTCTGTTTGTCACTAATTTGTCATGTTATGATCTTTAATGCTTCATAAAATGATGACTCTGTGTAAAAACCTGTTACTAAATGTATAAGCCGTCCACACACGGTGCAACGTGACTGGCAACCACTGTATGTCTGCCATTGCCAGAGATTGCATTGTAATGACACCCATCTTCTCCGTATACTGTATACTAATCCTAATAGGATTCATCCAGCAGAGGACGGATCATTTCTGCAGACAAACCTATTTGGACCATGCCATACAGTGTATAATGTGTATGGTATGTGCACAGAACAGTTGAATATCCCCACATGAACCTCCAGCCCGGCATGCTGATATGTCCTGAGATATCATTACTTGTCACTCTGTTCAGTGCAGTCTTAGAATTAAGTGAGAGATAAAAGTGTGCCTGATGCAATGCTTGCGGGTCTGATCCAGATATGTCATATTTATAAAGTGCTATTTACAAGCATAAAGCTGACAGAAATGCGATCAGAGTACTCTTATTGTACCTCCACGTAAGTTACTAGTACTATAAATAACCGAAATCAATAGAAGTGTTTCATAAGACAAGAAATATAGTAAAAGCCTATTGCACCAGGAGTTTATGGTTTGCTTAGGTTAAAAAGAATATGGGCAGCAGTGGCAGGTATGTTGTACCAAGCCCTCTTATGCCAGTCTTACTTGTTTATATATATATATATTTTGCTATCACTGAGGAAAACTGAGAGAACAAGGATGAAAGTGACTGAGGAGGTTAAATACACTGAGGGTGCCCATCGTTCTGAAGGCCTTGTTCTGGACACGTGAGCAATGTCCTCACGCGAGTCCTCAGTAGTGCAATTGACAGATGATCTATGTTGATCTAGGACGTTATGATATCCAACTGTTCAATTTTTAGGTAATTTGAAATGAAAAACTGTCTGTGGAAACCACTTCATCTTTTTTAAGGGTTTCAACAAGATCCAGTAGGACAGTATATTCCAAAATGAGACAAAGTCAAGAATAAATGGGCAGATTTTCAGAACTAGTGTGTGTCGAAGCTCGGAGACAACGCCGGAGAATTGTGCTAACTTCAAAAAGCAACTTTCAGCTGGGAAACTCAGTAAAAGTGATATTAGAAGAATGTAATCTGTGTATGTTACATCACACACTGGGTTGCTATAGATTTGGCTCCTCTCCTGTCTAGGAAAACAGCTGATACTTAGTCATCCAAGAAATAATTTTACGGTGTCTTTGGAACATATGCTGCCATAGGACGTTGTCACTTATCATTAGCAAAATGTTATTCCTCCATCGGAGCCTTCCTCTTTAAAGTCGAACCAAGATGGCCAATACGGTGATAAGCTGCAGAGATGTAATTCCTTCAAATTGACCATGACGTTGACCATTAATTGCTTCACATGACACCAGGGGATGGCCATGAAATACGTATGGGTCACAGCGAGGCACATCAGGGTTTTTTCTCTTTTCGTTCCACACTTGGTGCATCTTCAGTTCACTGGAAAGAGCGGCTCCTTCATCAACGCTTTGAATCCCTTCCCAGTTGGGTGTTTTCCAGACCCACTAATTGGCTGTTTTCCCAGTCAACAAGCTAGTAGCTTTTCCCATTTTGTAGGCGAGTGCCTTCCCTGTGCATTAGCTAGGACTTCTCTAAGCTCTACGATGGCATTAACATAATTCTATAATAATACCATAGAATAAACCTGTGCTCCCACTGAGTAGGCAGAGCCAAGCGCAGACAGTTCTGTAACCCCATCATTGCAGTGCTGTCATTCATAGCCTACTCTGCAGACGATAACTATAATGCAAAAAAGTGACAAAATGTGGGTATTACGTTGTTGTACCGATCAAAGTTTGGGTAACCTGATGGACAATGGCTGCTGTATTGGATAATTGCATTAAATACCAACTATCATATTATTTCAAAGACTTCACTTCTTAAACATGTGCTGTATATAGAGGTTTATTTGGTAGAAAAATATAAAGTATAGCAACAGGGGTGGAGGTATATAGGAGGTGGTATTAGTGAATGCACAGTTTCTGACAGATAAGGTTTCTGTGGGTGCTGCTATGTAGCCCACTACCAGCTACACACCCTCCACCTGTTATAGTTAGGGGCAATTGTGGATTGCTGGGGCAGGTACATCCTATTGTTGTCAACCTGTTGCCTTCTAGGTTTTTCAAAATGTTGATTCCCAGCATGCTCCAGCTGCAAGGGCATAGCTAATAATGGATGATATCTCACCTTTTAGGGTAAATTTCCTTAGCACTTCTCATCTTATAGACTCTCCATAGAAAATGGCTCGGAAAGTGCTGGCAGCAGAAGATAAAATATGGAGTTGTTTGGTACTTTTATATTCCGAAATGCAAAAAATCAGCAGGAACCAATGGTTTAGTCCATTCATGATCGGGTAACTTTCACTGGAAAAATATCCTGATTATCAGCTCCACTCACTGGAGCGATGATCAGCATCAAGGACGGGAGGATCTCTGCACTGATTGGCTGCACTGATGGAAGAACCTATCAGTGCAGCCATGGATCCGCAGAGAAGAGAGAGAAGACAAGAAGGGCTGCACTGGACCCCAGTTGTAAGTGCGTAAATTGGGAGTAATATGGGGGGTAAGTGTATGTGTAGGGTGTGGGTACAGGGCCCCCACACTGCACAATATTGTTCCCTTTCTGGAACGATAATTTGAGCCATTTTTGAGCCATCCACCAGAATGATTATTGTACCATTTCATGATAATTGGTGAATTGGCACAATAATTATAAGACATATTTCTTAATATACAATATCTTTATTTTTACAATAAGTTGCAAATAATACTCATTAAGGGCTAGACTCACACATAACAGTTTACAAGGAAATAAGTCAACATTAAATAGCCATGTGTTGTCTTGTGGATGTTCTTCACCCCAATGGTGTCAGTATGGGGGTAAGCATTGTGTTTTGATCAATAAGGAAGGATCTGGAAAGGTTATTGTCACAGGGGAAGAGCTCTTTAGATTGTCAAGAAATCAACACTGGAATTACTTGTAAGGATCGAGATGTCAGCGAGTACGGCACGCTTCATCATTTCATTGATTACTTGCACTGGCTGTGTACACCCTATCATGTCTCCTGTCTATAGAATAGCTGCGTCAGGGGTGCTGATGCCTATTTCTGGAGAAGTGTTGTAGTGGCGTTACTCAGTCAGGTGTTTAATAGCGGCCTATTGGTTGCTGACGGCGAGTGTTTAAAGAACGAATCCATTATATAAATGAGTAGATAATGGGCAGACGTGGAATACAGGTATATTGTACAGTTACTGCAATAAGATTGAAAAATGAAAGGGGACATTGTTACATTATCTGGGACACATCACACTGCACATTACTGATCACCATAATAAATCAACATTTATAGATTTTACATGTCAGTAAAACACCCACGCTCAATAAACTATTGTAATGAGTTCACTTGCTTACTCACTAATGTTATTAAGTATGCAGGTTATGTTCCTGATAGAGAAAAAACCCACACGAATAATGGGCTGCTTTACAGCAATCCAAATACAAAGACAAGGGCGACGCTGGATCGATACACGCGTGCAGTGTTCTGTGTATGACCACGGTCATGGGCAGTCGTGTACAGCGGAATGACGCTCTCTTTCCCAGTGCACTGTTATATACAGCGAAAATGCTGGAAATACAACACTTACCTATTGTCTGTTAATGAAAAGAAAATATTTAGTCATATATATATATATATATATATATATATATATATATATATTTAATGAATATAATATAAAATGAATGAATAATATTAAGCATAAAGCATAAGCAGCATTTCCTTACCTTTATTTATAAATTAAAGAGGTTAAATGCTACAAATAAATAGGAGTTATTGTTATTAATGATAATAATAATAATAATAATAATGCTGTTCATATATCAGTCAGAGTCTTCCGAGAAGCTAGTGCTAATTATCAGCCTGAATTCAACGTATTTATCAAATGTTTAGGAGCCTGGGGCACTTGCTATGATAATTGCTAATTTTAAAAGTAATTAATATGGCTGACTTTCATGGATTTTGTTGTTGCGATGCATTTTCAATGTGAGGGAAATGTCAGCGCCAATGGTGCTCCGTTCTAGTCTGGATAGGGTCTACACTCTACAGCTCAAGCGGCATCACAAGCGGCAGAAACGCGTCATGAGCCACTCTTAGGTTACCTGGGATGGAACTTGGATTCCCACTGGTGTTGCATTCAAAGCCCCAGCCTCTAGATGGAATGGATCAAGGATCTGATAGTGACCTCCCCTCACCAGCTGTCTAGATCTGGTTTACTTTCTATATAATGAATCTGCCATCTCTGTTTACAACCTCCCTCCCTGTTTGCACCTATTTATTTACCATTCAATCTGTGGCTCTCCATTGCGGTAATTACAAGTTGATCGCCCCTAATTGTGATTGTTAGTGCGTTTGTCTATGTGTACTTAAAAACAATAGCTTCCTCCTTTATAATGAAGCAAATGTAATAGTATTCAGTGTCACTATGCCTGGTTCTACGTGTGGCTAATTAGACCCTTTATGCATACTGCATATATTTATATTTTTTCTTTCCTATTATGATCAGCTTAAAAAAATACAATTATCTTTACAAATGTCATGTGCAATCTACAAAGGCGCTGCCTCTCTGTCACTATGGGAATACAGCCATTTAAAATGTGCAACAGTATCATTCTCCTGCATCAAATGAAAGAGAAAAACATATCTGTGGGTTTTTTAGGCTGTTTAAAGTTTGTTTTTTTTGTATTTTTTTAAAACATTATTATTTTAATGAGTTTCTGAGAACAGAATTTCATGACAGATAAGAACAGCTCACTGCTCTCCCCCAGTCTGCAACGTTCCTTTCCCTATAGTGAAAACTCAGACAGTATTTAATACAGGTTCTTTATATTCGGAATAGTCCTCTGTCTGCTATATCCTCTACCAGTTCCAGATAAGGGTACAGGAAAGTTTCCGATTTCTCCCCTTGATGATATCACAGAATATGAGGACGCTGTGTTATCCCGCAGACGTTTCCTAGATGGTGATGTGTTCACAGCTTTACCGTTAATGGTCACCAAAATTACAAAACTATAAAATGCACACTAAACATATACCTGACTTCCATAAAAATAAGAAAAAATCATAAATAAATAAATAAATAAATATATATATATATATATATATATATATATATATATATCCTTGTTCAGGCTGGCTCTTTGCTATACAGAGAATAGGATTGTGATAGATAAACAGCTGTTGTCTTGTAATGACATTGTCCATGTTGGAGCATAGGGAAATCTTTTCAATCTTAATGAACATAGTTTTATGACATGGGGCTATATTAAATAGCTTGGGGCCAGGTCAGGCGCATGACTATAGGGGACGCAAGGGGTGTAGTTGCTATGAAGCCTGGAGGAGAGGGGGGCACATGGCATCCATTCCCCCTGCACTGTTAGCAAGCATTCAGAGGCTGACAGCTTAAAACAGCGCTCAGCACTCCATGAAAATACATTGCGAGCAGCAGAGCTAACAGCTTCATTCAAGCAGATAGGCCAGCCAAGCCCCGCCCCAGTACCATCTGGCTCCACCCATCCAGCTGCAGTCCCCACCTAAGCTATGGGACCTGTGTCTGTCACTTGTCGCCCCTGCAGGGTACTATATAGTAAGTGTATAGTATACTGTCTTTTTTCCTAAAAATGGAGCAGCTCATCTTCTGTGCCTGGAATATCCTGGACCTAGGAGGCTTCTGTGAAGAGAGAAACGTTCATCTTCTCTTTGAGGATTAGCGAGAGGCCAGGTTGCTATAGCACATAAATCCATCTTCTCTCTCAAGATTAGTATAGAGTCAGATGGGAATAGCGAATGACCAGGGGGCTATAGTAAATACACTTCCCCTTAATAGCTAGAGGACAGGTAGTTATAGTAAATAAGGAGAAACTTATTTCCCCTTAATAGCTAGAGGACAGGTAGCTATAGTAAATAGGGAGAAACTCATCTCATTTCCCCTTAATAGCTAGAGGACAGGTAGGGAGAGTAAATTGGGAGAAACTTATGCTGCGTTTAGATTGCCTGCGGCGAGATCGGCGGCTTCCAGCTAAAAATCCTCCAGGAAACGTCCTGCGAGAAGGGAAGGGGACCTAAAAAGAGTGTGATCGTAATGATCACATGTCTTTTTAGTCCAATCGCCTCCCCGTATACGCGCTGGAGCCGGCATGCCAGCTCCAGAGCGTTCAGTTTGATTTAAGAACAGTGGCGAGCCGCCGAAAGTCCTTCTTTTTCGCCGGCTTTGGAAGCCGCCGATCCTAAGGCGCCGTTTTCAAAAGGCAACATTCACATTGCTTTGAAACGGCGCCTTTGCCACTAGAGGTGTCGTTTTTGCTGAAAACGACGCCGTTCTTTGGCAATGTGAACGGGGTATTTCCCATGAGTAGATAGAGCACAGGCAGTGCCGCCAAGAGAAATGGCCATTGCCATCCATGTTTTTACACCACTGGGGCATGCCTATTTTGCTTTAAAAGTATATATAGAAGGTTGAAAGCACTAGACCTACAGAGAATAAAGTACATTTTATGTGTGTACCTCTCATTGGGAGGAATGTGTTCATGCAGGATACATGGTAAATTGATAAGGTCATGCTTGAGCAGAGTCCAGTGATGGGCTACCGGCTTTTTCTTACACATAAGAGCAACTCTCACTGCAGATCACTCAAACAAATAAAATAAAAAAAACAAAGCTCCAATCAATCTCAATCAAGGGCCCGGGTAAAGAGTACCCTCTCCCCCCCTCTCTCAATGGCCCTGAGAACAGGTAGCTATACTATTAATCAATGCCTCCAGCCCCGATCACTACTATGAATGGGCAGGTTTGGTGATCGCACCCGCTCATTCATAGAAGTTCTATGGGTTTTCCATTAAGGTTTGGGTTTTGGACGTGTTTTGCATAAATCAAGCCCTCCACCCCGCCGTCATGCTACTGACTCTTGGTTTCTTGGGAAGTCCGCAACCCTGTAGTACCAGCCGGTCAGAAAGATGGTACCAGTCACGATCAGGCTATGGACATGATTGTTGTCTTTGGGTTGACTTCCCTTAAAAAGTTTTTTCTATAAACAAATATATATTTACCTGATAAAGAAATATGTTTTATTTGTCCCATTCGCCACGAAGCTGAGAATTTTTCCATAGCATTATAATCACAGCAACACGTGGCAGACAGCTAGTAATACACACTACTCCCAGCTCAGAGGATTGTACTGGCTCGTCTATGCCACGTAATAATAGATATGAGGAGGCTGTAAGAGAATCTACTTTTAATGCATCTCCAGTACGTGTTGTTAGCTGTGACCTGGTGTCCTTGCGGAGAAAGCTAGGCTGATTTCTTGATGGGGTTAAGTGTCGAGTGGTTCTGTGTTTCTGATTGGGATAAAGAAAGAAGTCTGCACTCTCCATCTCCTCCGCGTCAGGATATGAGTCTCCTTGAGGTAACCAGGGGAAAGGAAATTAATAGAAGCTGGTGGAATAACCACTTTTTCAAGCAATTTCCTTTTAGTGATATGGTCTCTCTAATCTTTATTGAAGCCCTTTAACCTGTCACTCACCGCGTCTTTCTCGATATTACGAGATGAGGAGAAATTGATTGCAGTGTTGGATGTCAGTGCTGCTGTTGAGATTTTGGTTTATGCATCTTGTCTGGGTTGAATGTTGTGCTTCTCCTGTACCATACTGTTTACTGTAACACAGGTCCTATCTTTATAGCCATAGGGAATGTCTTGAGATGCCCAGCATGGTTCAGTAGCATAGGCGAAGCTAGTAACAGGCAAAGCATCATGGGACTTGTGTTACAGTTGCCTATGCCAAGTTTAGGCCAAATGTTAATGAATATTTTTATGCACAAGCTTTTGCGAGCACTATAGGGGACTTGTATGTATGTATGTATATGCCCTATATCCACCTCCCCCAATTCCATCCAGTCTTCACCTTTTATCTATCTGTGTACAAATGACTATCTGATCTACTGTGGTCATTACTATTATGTGCAGTTCACACATTAACCAGGGTGGCCGACTTTTGGTTTCTTCGTGGGTCGGAAAGCATAGGGCTGGAGCCGAGGGTATGATTTATGCAAATCACAGCCAAAGCCCCGCCCATGAACAGCAGAAATGATACATTTACTGTGGCTGGGCGGGGCTAATGTCATCAAGTCCCTCCCAGTCATAGTAAAGATTGGGTCTGGAATGCCTTATGAGAAGTCCCGACTCTCCATGATACTGGGATAATTGCCCGAACCCTGACATATGACTATGAATTTCCATCTCTCAATGACAACTCTGTCTATTCTTACAGTCATCTGGCCTTCTGGCGAGACACAGGCAATGAAACGGTTACACAACATGTCTGTTGTGTGCATTAGGAGACATATTTACTAAGTTGTGCTAATTCTCAATACATGTCCTCGTGTTGACACAGCCAGTAGAGTGGAAATCAATAGACACAAAAGCAAACATATCCTGGGATGAGACTGTCAGATGCACCTGCCTTTATTCTGATGCTGTCAATGGAATAGAAACAGCAGGCTAACTGGCTATCCATGTTCAGACACAATGTCTGACTTACACTGACCTTCAGGCTCCCCGTCTGGAGGTAGCCACACTTGGAAAATGTCAGATACATTCACTCATGCCTCCCACCTTGTCTCTTCGTTTATTGACCACATGCCATGTGTCTGCCATGTTTTCTTGATTTCGCCCAGCAGAATGAATATATTCATTAATGATTGCTTTTGGTCTTTTTGTCTCACCAGCCTGCCCAGCTGGCATGTTTAAAGCCAACCAAGGGCAAGGGATATGCGCCCCATGTCCGGCAAACAGTCGCTCCACCGCCGAGGCTTCTCCCATCTGCATCTGCCGCAATGGATACTACCGGGCTGATTTTGACCCTCCAGAGGCGATGTGCACCAGTAAGTATTAAGCATGATTTACCTAAGAACTTCTGCTGAGTGACCGCTCTGGCCATGGTCACCGGGTGCACATGTAATTGTAGTGAAAAATAAAAAATATGACTACATTTGATTCAGTAAAAATACCTCAGTAAAGTACCTCAGTGGAATCTTACATAGCTTATATAAGGATATTACGTTACCCAGATGGTGCATCAGACATAGGCAATTTGGCATTTGGGCTTTTCCAGGTATCAGCTCTGCTTATAATCTACCTGCTGTAGATTATACCTAGGACACCAGTTCATTTTCAAATTATAAAATAATATACAAGGTCCTCCTGATTAAATTTGCCTTCCCAGTAATTATTTTCTTATTAGTACACCATCCTTCAAGTAATATGAATATAAGGGAATATCGCTGTGTTACTCACAAGCCCAGAGATCACTAACTGTTTCTACACAATCTTATAAACAGTTGTTGATCAATGATGAACCATTAAACATTCAAGACTCATTCAAGACATTCATAGTCATAGGAATAGACTAAATCCCGGCCTCCAAGACCATGGGAGATTCCATAGTAGCCCAGGCAGGTCAATAGTGTGCATCCTCTACCCTGGATAAGACCCATCTTATGGGCCTCAGAAGCCTATTGGGGGATCATTTGTATCATTCAGTGCCCGTGCATACCAGATGGCTTGTACCTCAACATGTACCGAGTAGTTCATTGGAGCCCATCATGAAATAGGACACAATATAACATTCCCAAGTATTAAATAATACAGCTTTTAATACTAGTCCCTAGGTTGAATGTTGTACATTTCACTTCTTCACATAATAGTCCTGGTTATTTATATATCACCGTGGGGTGGCATTGATCCATGTGCATCATTGACCAGCACAGACGCATCTGCGTAATACGTAACCTAGTTTTGATGCTTATTTTTAATTCTGGTTGAGTCTAAGACAACTTGATTGGGAAATGCTGCTTTCTTGCTGATAGTCGCTGTATCACATTGAAAAATATTTATTATACTCCTAAAATCCCCTCCTGGCGTTATTTCTTAGCGTTGTACGATTATCAGGGTTGTGATTTTACAAATTTGCAGTTGTGCAAAAGACAGATACTTCTTTTTTTTTTCTTCTGTCCCAAAAGGTTACACTACGGGGTTCCTGTAATATTAATGATATTATTATTACTTTGGGACTTGAGAGAGCTCATTGCAGGTTAATGCTGATGATGCTAGATAGGCCATAGCAGAATGAAAAAGTTATTTATACTCCAAGCCAACTTACAAGGATGGAAGCTGCTGGCAAATTTCAATATAAGATAACTGACCATGCCTGGGTGTAGGGGAGGCAGCTGTAAGTGTTTTGTCGTAGTTCACAATTGTACCAGTTTGGGTTGGATGGCTTCTATTTGATGGCAATGTCTTGTTCCCATGGACAGGGCTGTGGTAATGATGGGACAGCCCCAGGCCTACATTGTCAAAAAGGCCCATAGTGCTACAGTGCTTGTGTGATCCAGAAGCTACAGTGTAATTAAGTGGCCCACATATAATGGTCACCCATGCATCACTGGCCACTTCAATGGGCCTTATATCATTTTCATCCCCACTCCCATGTGGCTCATATCCGACCTCTCCCATGGTCTTAATTACAGGGAGTGCAATGGGTGCGCCACAGGAAGGCGCGTGGGGTTAATGTCATATGGAACGTCATATGGAACGTTTCCCCAATCCGCATCCCTAAAGCTGTACATGTTTAGTGTTCCACTGATGGTGTTGTGAATGTAATATATTCTCTTTAATGAAAATGAATCGCCATTGGAATTTACCATATTCTATTGCCCAGTATAGATGAGGACCCTCCGTCTTAACGTCAGTCAGTGTCCTAAATACACTCTAACCTTGGGCTTATAGAGCTAAGAGGGATGCAGGAGGTCAGCTTATAGATCTGGTCCTATGAGGGCTGTCCGTGACAGGCACAGATATCAACCACCCTCAAGAGGAAAACAAGATATGAAACGTTAACGTGCCCAGCCTCTCAAACGGCAGGAATGCGTCTTTCTGGCTCATGGTAACTGTGGAAACGGCTTGTAAAGTGCCTCGCAAAGTGGTTGTCATAACGTGATTAAGTGACACGCTACTGGAATGCCATCGCTGTGACTGTTTTTTACAACCCTGCCAGACAAATCCAGTAGGTGGAGCTCTTCAGCCTTGGAAGATCATTAATGCATATCACATGACACATTCCACCAATGGAATTATGAGAGTAGACCGCATTGGCAGCGCTCCTTTTAGTTAGACAGACTCGCCAGTAATATTTATAAATTTAAGTAGTAGTAATTAAAGTACAGTAATTAAAATATTCAAAATTAAAGTAAAAACATGATTATTGTTTATTACCTATTATTTATAATATTACATTTTATGTAGTGCATTATATTTTTTACAATAATTATATTGTGACTCGATAGTAACAAATTGGTAGGTGGCTGTAAATAGGGTAGATGAGGATTAAGAAGTAGGTAGGTGAGTTTGGTGTGAGGAAGTGAGTTTTAACTAACTGCTTGAAGGCTTGGAGAATACAGGGTAGTCTTAATGAGTGTTATTGAAGAGAGTGGGTGCAGCCCAGGAGAAGTCTTGGAATCAGGAATCAGAGTGTAGAAGAGAGTTGCAGATCCTGTTAAGATATTAAAATGTGAGCTTAAATCTATTTTAACAAGAGTGAGATATCTATAGGGGTGCAGTCTTGTTGATAGGTTTGAAGGGCAGCAAAAGGATTTTTTATTTGGATGTCTATGATACGGGCAACCAATGTTTATCAGAGGGCAACAGCTCTTGATATTGCATGTAATTAAGATATTAAGGGTTAGTTTTAGATGGGACCAATAAGGAGAGCATTGCAATAAACTGCACAGAGATAATAGTGAAAAAGTGAATGTTTTTGCAGTGTCTTGTAGGAAATGTTCATGTATTTAGATGTATGTTACGGGATTTAGAACCAGATTGTATGTATGCAGGAAACAGTGCAATGTCAAGGGTAACACCTAGGCAGCGAACTTGATGAGTGGGGATTATCAGGTGTCGCCAACAGAAATAGAGACCATGCGGGTCATTTTTATTGGCAGGTAGCAGTAATATTCCCATACAAGGAGGACATACAAGATGAAGTACCAGAAACACCTTCAGTTGTGCGGCCAGCACAGTTACTTAGTGCATAAGGAGATTTGCTTATCATCTGCTTAAAGATGATACTGACATCCAAATGACTTCATTAGCTGATAGATAGAGATAGAGAAGAGCAATGGACTTAACACTGAGCGTTGTGGTACTCCGACACATAGGCTGGGTCTATCATTAGGCCATCTTAGGTGATCTACTAGAACTCCAGTCCTGGGGGGATGGTGGCAGAAGCACCCCCTTGCTGCCTTCATTATATCATAACCCGGCGTGTAAATGACTAACCAGCCTGCGAGGGTGCCTCCTGTTCCTCTATATAACGGCAGCACCTTCTCTCCTATGTGAACAGGCGAAGGGCGTGACAGGCAGTGCTAGGTCTCGCTTTGGGTACCCAGTGAAGTGTCCTGAATACCTATATAGTAACATTCGTATGAGAAGTTTATTGAAATCATTGACCACCTTGGTCAGTACAGTTTACGCTGACTGCTTGCTTTCTATCTAAAACCATTGTGTGGTATATGAATTCTTAGAGATACATTTGTTTAATGGATTTTTTGCAAAAAGATGACAATTTTCTGAATTATCGCCAGAAAGGTTCCCCAGAACATCTGTTATACACTGTTTAGTTTTAGCACTGTTAAGGTTGCCAGCTTGGTGCGACAATTCATGCAATATACTTAAACCTTGCTTGCAGTGAGGGTATGATGTCATTTATAGTGATTTTATTGTCAGGGTTTTCCCTCTTTCTCCCAAATATCAGGAAGGCTTTCAAAATATTTGTATGCATCCTAGGCTTTCATGTGAACAAGTGTGTATGTGACCAGCATCCCCTTACTGTCCCAACATGCACTACATCAAGGTGCCATTTATCAGAGGCCATAAATATATTATGACAATTCTCACCCTCAAGGCGGATAAGGGGTCAACATGTTATAGAGTTACCAAAATAAGGTCATTTTCCCATCTCAGGATGGATAAATATAATAAATCTGGGGTCTGTGGCAGATCTGATATTTGTTCAACTGAGGTTCAAATCTAAGCAACAAAAGGGTTGGTGCACCATACCATATATTATATAACACTATAGCCTAAAGTTACTAAACTGCAGGATTGGAAAAGTGGGGATGTTGCCCGTGGGAACCAATCAGATTCAAGCTCTCATTCTCCAGTATGTACAATGAAACGGAGAGCTTGAATCTGATTGGCTGCTATAGTTTTATGTGTACACAGGATATCTGGAGTAATACAGCCCTCCATATCAAAGTGTCAGGGAGTGGTCAGGCTCAAATCAGCCTTTTCTTGTTATACATGGTATTGTATATTCATGTATTGTTCCTGGCCACTTTATTATAAAATCTGTAATTGTGTCCACAGGTGTTCCTTCTGGGCCACGTAACGTCATCTCCATAGTAAACGAGACATCCATCACCTTGGAGTGGCACCCGCCACGCGAGACCGGCGGCAGGGATGATGTCACCTATAATATCATCTGCAAGAAGTGCCGGACTGACCGGCGGGGCTGTTCGAGGTGTGATGACAATGTGGATTTTGTTCCAAGGCAGATGGGCCTGACGGACACCCGCGTCTTCATCAGCAATTTATGGGCCCACACCCTTTATACCTTTGAGATCCAAGCTGTAAATGGAGTCACCAATAAAAGCCCATTTCCTCCCCAACACGTCTCTGTCAATATAACGACAAACCAAGCAGGTTAGTGTACGCGCTACTTTGTCATTTTATTTACTTGTTTTAATATGATTCATATGATATGATGTCCGTGCATCAGAATCTTTATCTGCGTCAGTAAAGACCATTTTTACAAACATTGCTGATAATTGCTCTGCTCACCTATAGTGGAAACACATTAAACGCCTGAGGTTTGCTGCAGCATTATTGGTTTATTGTCTATACAATTTATCTGATGTTGGAGCTCTTCTGTCTGGCTGTCAAGGTCTTTTAGAAAATGTAAAAGCACAGACTGAAACTGCCATTAGTGTGTACTTGACATTCTCTATAAAGCAGCCAGAATCTTATAACATCATCTTACTTTTGTTATCATGTCATACAGCAGTCCTGGCCAACCTGTGGTCCTATAGGGATTGTGATGCATTGCTGGGTCTCACAACACCTGCAATACTACATGTTGGTCATGAGGTTTTCTATTGCAGACCCTCCAACATGATCCATTCCACCAGGTACAAAATATTCTGTTCCTGGGCTTCCAACAAGCAGTTTCTATGGTAACCACCTGTGTATAAGACAAGAAGTTACTATGGTCTCCACCAATGTTTTTCAAGCATTAGTTAGTCAACCTGTGAGTGACGGGTGGAAGCTCAGGAGCGGAGTATTACGAATCTGGTGGAATGGGCCATGTTTGAGGGTCTGCTACTGTTCAAAGTGACGTTAAAGAAAAAGTGAATGGGATGTGACAGCAATGAAAGCAGGACAGGTATCATCGGTGGAGCATACTACCTCATGCCAGCCCAGTTTGACCACAACTATACTATGTGCCCTATCTCATGTCATGGATTGTGGGGTTAATGCTTCTGGTTGTTGCCATGGACTCTTCATCTTCTAGTGGGTTGCAGGCTGAACTAGTTTACTAGTTTACTAGTTTCCCAACCATAAGCAAGTAGATGATAGACCTGACTGTGGGTCACCCACACCCATATGAGACTGATCCATGTAGGAGTAACTGCACCAAAGGGTACAAAACAGCCACTGGGCAAACCAAGTTGCAAAGTGAATAAAAAAGAGTTCAAAATGAATAAAATAGAGCTTCATGCTTTACAGGTGTTAACTGAATCTCCTCATTTCTAATGTATCTGGAAAATATCACGATAAATCATTTTCTTTGCAAATGTTTCATTTAGCTCCCCCTGGATTCTGCCCAGGTGCAGTTTGCTTCTTTATTTGCTGATACTGCGACTCTGGATCTGCCCCTATATCTAGAAACAGGTGTACAGGGTTATATTAGAAAGCGCAAATCAGATAAATGGTTGGTCCAGAGGTCACTAGGACACATATTCACCCATAACTATAGACAGCAGCCTATAGCCTGCAACTTAGTTACCGTACACACTTGTGACCAGATCCATTCTCTACTGTGATACGTTTTGCATTTAGGAACTGCTGTGTTGTGTTTAGCTTCTATTTAAGTGTATTCTATCTGCATTCATTCTACATTCATTCTACATTACACTACTGATTCCGGCCACATGCGTTAACAATAGGGGCTAAAAAAATCCAGGTATTGTGACAATGACTGAGCCTATTTCCACTAAAGTACTAGTTAGATAAAGATACAAGATACACGGCTCTACACCATACATGCATCTTATGCAGAGTATAATTAGTATAGTATAAAAAAACATAGAGAAAGGTTCAATTATCCCACAATTACCCTACAATTACTCTGCTGGGAACTTATATTCTATATCTGTTTTAGGATAGTGAGCTCCTTGATACATATGCAGCTGAACTGGAGACTGACAGGCACATAAAGCTCATAATGTACATGAATATCTATTGTATGACACAAATTCCTTGTCAATACTCCAGCGCTCCAGTACAGGCTTTACAAAGGTGCAGCAGTCACGTCTGTACAGTATATCATTTATTATGATGTAACTGCATTAAAATGCCGGCAGGCAACACAATAATTGGCAATTTTTTCAAATAAATCTGTGCCTCTCATTGGATTCTTGCCAGCGATCAGAGCATCAGGATTTATTTAGAAGCTCAGACGCTGGCATCTGCACCATTCTCCTTCACCTCCAGCCTATCTCTTCCTTATCTCCCCATTCATGTTTTCCAATCCAACATCCATCCATATTATCTGGGACTTTGTCATCGCTTCATATTTTTATTTGTGTCACATACATAACTAGTTTCAATATCCATTAATGCACACACATCCATCAAATCCATTCCCGGCTTCTCAGCCAAGCTATTTATCTGTTTTACATCATGCAACTGCTTTAGATTTGCACTCGTATTCCAATCTTCATTCCAGACACCCATTTCTCAATTAACTCGTGTCTGTCCTCAGACTGTCCGCTCCATTTAGACTTGTGTCAGACAATTTCACTGCATGTAAATCATGGAAAGCCGCAACTTTTACTAAACCGTGCACAACGGCGCTCTGTAAGTCCATTATTTTCCTATCAATTTGTGGTAAGGCAATGATTGCCTTTCCCTCAGCATTCTATTCTATTCTATTCTTTCACTATTTTGTCTTTTTAAGTCTTTGCAGCAATAATTTTTAGCAAGGGATTTTTAGCAATTGTTTTGTATAACTTATATGTATAATTTGAATACTACTGACAATAACTACTAAATGAGAAAATACACATTGTTACATTTAAGCAGAACATTTTTTTAATTAAAGGCCATTTTATTTTTTAGCTATGGTGTTGCATACATGTCAGGGTTTCAAGCGTGTCACTGGATTTGGGACAATGCATCCATAAACTGCTGCTCATCCAATGCCAGGGGGCTGCGGGTGGGGAATCCAGAACATATATAACCAGTTGTCAAGCTTGTAACCAGGGACATGTCATAGATATGAGATCTAAGTAACAGTGTCTGGCTTTTGTTTGAATGAGCAGAGTTCTTCAGAAAGTTTTTTAAGATCAATGGCTGGGATGGAAAGATGAGGGTCTTTATTCCCAGTCCATGGACCAGGTCTTTGCAGCCGCTGCTGGTTGGAGCGGAGGTCCAATTCCGAATCTGAATGTACGGACTGGCTCATACAAGCTTACGCTAGCTCACCCATACCTTAACAATTCCACACATTTATATTGGATTGTATGCTAGGGCTAAAACCAGCTCTTTCTTTACTACTTACGCACCCCTTCTTCCACCCCCCCCCCCCCAACAGAGCAGAACCTTTCCACTCCTTGCTATATTCCGCCCACCATCGCATTTACTACCAGGATGGTGGTGACCATAAGAATTAGAGTGATTCCCATTTGCCAGTGATTATACTGTAGATCAGACCCGCTGCTGACCCCATGCCAGACAAAGGACCGGGTCACCCACCTCATGATCAACCAAAAGTCCTCCAGTATCTGATGCCAAGCAAAATGCCAAGAAGCGATGATCCTGTTGCTGGAGTTTCCCAGATCTTCACTGCATTATCCATGCTAACCACGCAACAGTTCCATAGCTATGAAGCCTGCAATTAACAAAACAGCAATCAAGTTAAGTGCTTAATTTCAGGAAATTAACATCCTTCTTCAAAAGGCTGGGAATAGAAAACAAAAAAGGCGGATTAGAGGAGAGCTGGGTAAACAGAAGAAGCGGCGGCTTTCTGCCTCCTGCGCGCACTTCAGGGAGAGACCTCGTATCAGGGAGGTAAACAACGCTGACCTCCGAAATGAGGCATTATGCAAAGCAGCCGGGAGCGGGCCTGGAGACGCGAGATGTAATCTCCGATGATTAGGAACTTAATGCCATAACATTTGATGACGTCATGTGATGCAATATGTTACTATGATACATCTGCTGGATTATCTGACTTCTCCTGGTGCATATTCTAATTAGAATTTCCAGTTCTAATAGAATTATATTCTCTGCCTTTTTTTGTGTTGCTGAACGGTAATTCTTGGGTTTCGCTAGATTCCGATAGGATTCACACAGTTTAGCCAAAGACTGAAAGGGATTCGTATTTATTAAACACTAACCGATCAACATTTTCTTTGCAAGTTAAAAAGCCTATAAACTTGCATACACACTTAACAATCAGTAATTGTGATTTGTCCAATTATCTGCTGAGATGATGGTAAGAATATATCTGCTACCTGTACACACCAGACAGATTATCTGCAGACAGCATCAAGAATGTCAATTCAGTTTGCATCATGGTCTGGACTGACAGAAGCAGCAACACATTGATGGATCAGTGCCTGCCACGACTTCTACCACCAGAAACTGGGCACCACTAGAACGATATCGTTTATCGGCACCGATGTTCCAGTGATTCAGAATGCAGGGCGCCCACTGACCTCACAAGGATGGTGCCCTCGTCACATTTTCGACACCAATGTACAATGTGTTAATGCTGTGTCTTTGCTGCGCTATGGGTGCCAGGCCTGGTGCCCAGAGGTCTTCCTAAGGTTTGCCCTAGTTTATTAATGAATCCAAAAAGTGCTTGTGCTGTGATATCATTCAAAAAGTGAATTCAGTTTCTTTGCAAAAAACAAACAAAAAACCTAAGAGCTTCCGCACCGACAACCCGCTCAATAAGATGTTCCCGCCGCTAGTGAGTCAGCGCTGTATATAATCAATAGAGGTTTATATACTGTAAACTGCTGGGATGACTCATACAATACGCCAATCGTCCCGGGTTTGAAGCCGTCCTCAGTGTGTGAACCAGTATTGATTGCCTTCAGCACGGCTGCACTGACCCACCTGCTCCTCCAGGTGTCTGCTCGAGCGCCTCTCAATGGGTTCATTTTCAGGTTTGTTTCAGAGAAGTCTGACCTAACCCTTTTATTACAGCATGATGAACCTTTCCGATGTATCAATAAAGAGGGCAAACAAGGGGTGTATGGGAATATTTAGATTAATGGTACGGTACCAGCAGCCCTTGACCAGGCTGCTTTACAATAGCAGAATACAACATGCTTTTTATGTTTTTATTGAGCTTGGTTTATATAGTTACTTATGCATATCCAAAATATTGCCAGTTACTTTTTTAAATATATTGCTCCGTCGTGAATTAATCTTCGGCTTTGTGCCGGACATTTGGTTTTATAATGTGATCAGTATATGTGCTGGTCATCTTACCAGTATTACTCAGTTATTAGACATACCACCCGATTAATGGGTTAACCTGCTTGATGTATGTATTCACCATGGACCAAATCCAGACTTTACGCATCTGTGTGCAAAATGCAAAAATAAAGTATACTCCCTGCATGCAAACACTGACATTCATTTTACCTCCCCCTTACAATTCAACATGGTTTTACCCACTCTTGAGTAAGTCAATAGTGCCTAAAGTCTGAATCTGGTCCAATGATTTCATTACTTTTTTTTTGCTATTAACACTATAAACTTTAAATTGCTATGAGAGAACTCTTTGCAGAAATGAAAAGAGAATGACACATTGAATCCAGTCCAATCAAATTATGTTAACGACCAAGTACCATTAACATTACAGAAATAAAACTGGAATCTCTCCAAACTGAACACCAAACTTTATGGCTGCAATGTTTGGAACAGTCACTATTTCGTTTTTACTTCATTTTAAATGCAAGTTCTTTTTTAGATAGTGTAGTTAATTTTTAAAATGTTTTATGAAAACACACTTACCTGTCACCTTCCATTCCATTGCGCTGTGATATAATTGTTAGTGTGGACACCGCTGTCAGAACCTTTATAAGTAAGGTGCTGTACTAATAGGTTGCTATGAATTACACTCATTTGTATGCATCTCTTTTCTTTAAATATACGAATTTGGAACCTAACTGGCTGAACTATTATTATTGGACAAGAATAAAATGAAATAGATTCATGTTGCTCAGTCTTAAGATGGCCACACATTATACATTGCCCTCCAGCCTGTAATATCACCATAGTCTGGGACATTGTATAGTAATTATGTACTAACCTTTAAACAGGGCAGTTCCCTGGTCTCCAAGCTCCCATGTTAATACCATCAGCACATTGGTGATCCAAACATTCAGGGAACGCTATTAATTTCCTTTGGATTCTGACAAAACAGTCCTTGCTATCCACGGCATAAGTGTCGCGTGACAACTAATGTGTACGGTGCACGGCCAGCATAAGCCTTGCACAGTAATGGCTTATGCCAAAGGAAGGTCACTTTAATTGTTTTAAGTGTTATGCTATATAATTGAATGTATAACGATAGTTTTCCGCTTCGTAACTTCTGTAGCAGAAAACCCTTTTCTCCCTTTAATAAATAGACCACTTTTCTCACCAGGATATTTTATTGCTTTTATTCCAACAGCTCCCTCCACCGTTCCCATCATGCACCAGGTCCGGGCTACCATGAAGAGTATCACCTTGTCATGGCCTCAACCAGAACAGCCCAATGGAATTATTCTGGATTATGAGATCCGCTATTATGAGAAGGTGAGATTAGTGAACTGATTACTTCTATGTCCACTCTTATTCCAGCACTTCCAATGCTATAGGGCACAATGGAAGCATATTAGCNAATAGCTGGCTGTAGGATTGATAGTAAACAGCGCTGAGCCATTAACACCCTCCTCATCGCTATAATGATTTTGGAAGCCGCCTGCATTAGTGTTCCATAAAGTGTGCAATCTTAACTGAATTCATAATGTTCATTTTGGCTGCAGCTACAAACGCTGGCACCTTCATCGATGTAACAGGGAATTCCTGTTTGTTCGGAGGGAAGTTGTGGCGTCTCGATTGGGATTTACTTTGCAGCTCTTCTATGGCCTGTGTCTGCCCCTCTACCGCATTAGCAGTTTATGCAGGAATCACAATAATCTGTTTTACCGCAGCTGTGAAATTCCATTTTATTATGTGCATTCTTAGCAGGTTTAATACCTGGTGATCAATGTGTTGTCTATTGATCTCTCCAGCCTCTCAACAATACATGGATTTTTCTGTATTTGGCTGAAAGTACAATACCGGTGATTAGGCTGAGCTCTGCGGCTCTGCTAGGGAACAAATCATAACGCAGCTTACACGATTCCACATTACCAGGATAAACACTGGACCACTTGTTCCAAGTGATATAAATTGCAACTCCGCACCACAGCCGTTATGGATTTGATGTCGTTTACAGGAGACATATTATTATTTAGTTATATATATGTACACACATACAGTAGAGTTACAATGAATTCATCAGTAATGTACATTCCCATGCAGTGATTCAGTATTGCACCAGGTCATGCCATAAGCAGTATTGCCCCCAGAACACCCGGGCAGTTCTCCCAGTATCCTGGGAAAGTCGGCAAATACCCCAGGACCCGGGACTTTTCATGTAAATCAATGCCTCAGTCCTGATCAATACTATGAATGGTTTCATCAAGTCCTGCTCATCAGTTGTTAATATATGTGGTTGCCGATCAGGGGTGGGGCTTTGGGAGGTGATTTGCATAAATCAAGCCCTGTGTCCCAAACCCCATGCTGATGACTTTGGTTTTGGTAGGAGATGTTGCCCATAGCAACCAATCAGATTATAACTGGCAACTCTCCCTTTCCTATTACGTACAAGTCAGTTAGAATCTGGTTGGTTGCTATAGGCAACATCTACACTGTGCCCACAGTGTAGATGTTGAGTAGAGATGTTAATTGAGGGTAGGGAGGTTAATTATTATCTTCTGGAACCTGGCTAGTAAGATATTCCTGGAGATCAGGTAAGAGGGTTGTGAAAGTCCCCAAGCTGTCATATGACTATGTCAGAAGAGACTACTTACCAGTGTATAATATATGGTCTGATCTCATTTTATTACTGTGTTTTACCAACAGGATCACAATGAATTTAACTCATCCATATCTAAAAGCCAGACAAACACAGCCAGCATAGAAGGCCTGAGGCCAGGCGTGGTGTACGTGGTACAGGTCAGAGCTCGCACTGTTGCAGGTTATGGAAAATACAGTGGGAAAATGTGCTTCCAAACTCTGACTGATGGTAAGTGGAGCCACCTCTGATCCATCTGTGTTAAGTGTATAAGGGGGCGGTTCATTAAATTCTAAGTAACTAAATTTGCTAAGCTGTGGCAAAAGTACAGTGGAGATGTTGCCCATAGCAACAAATCAGATTCAACCTGACATTGTTGAGAGTTGAGCTAGGAAACATAACCTTTTGACTCTGGTTCTGGTATCACAGCTTCAACTGTTTCCCCTGCAGTTCATTTTTGGTTTTGCCCAGGTCTACACTCGCTCATGTTTTAACCTTAATCCTAAACTCCAGATCAGCCTCATATCAGGGCTCGAATTGGGGGTGTATATGGGGGTATGCCATACCAACACTTCTCCCACTGATGTGATTGAAATACTACAAATCTCCATTGACTTCTATTATATTCAGTGTTTCCATACCACCAAGTCTGCCTCATATTATTTAATGTAGTCTATCCAGGTGACATAGAACCCTTGTGTTACCTTCTCTGCCGGAGATTTATTTCATCATCAATCCATCATGTTTCTACCCCGGTGTAACTTTCCTATCGTATTGGCTGGATCTGGTCTCATAGACTGTTCTGTACTTGCCTCTTACTCCTGTGTGTGTGGCTGATGGGACGTAGACGTGCAATTTAGTAACATGATGGAAAAGAGCAACCAGCAAAGGCAAGGAAGTCAGCTACTGTTGTTTTAATGTGGTAAACATATAATATTGCATAGAAATTGGAGAATATAGATGTCATATATCAGCCTATCGTATTAACTGTATCAAAATGGAAGAAAATGAGCAATCTGTATGGGTCATTTGGTTGTTCTGTCTCTTGTCAGATTCTATGTGAACAATTGATTGACATGTGAACATATTCAGATGTTAGCAATGAAGTGTAAAATGGAACATTTATTAGATTGCAAGCTATTTATGCCTCATTGAATGCGCGAGTTTGTATACGTTATCAGAGACGACGTGCCCAGTGTATTTACACGCAGGGACTTTCCTTGATTGCAGTGACCAGGAGCTTCAGCCGTTTCCATCCGTTAGAATTCATTCCTGCTCTGTCCCATCTGTTTTGGTTAGATTTTTCCTTTCCACTTGTTCAGTAAGTAAAAGCCAACACGTGTGTCACTGTTTGACAGACACCAGCGTTCTCCTCCGTGAGCGGAAACATTCCACCCACGTCGGCACAGGGCACAGCGCCAGGTTGTTGCACGCGGAACTCTGCTGGGCAACTCTTTTTTATGCAGTCTGGGCGTTGGGAAGGGAGGTAGAGGTGCCAAGAGAGACGCTGCGCGTGTGTATTGTTCCAAAGCACTTAACACCTTCTCTGCCAATTTCCTTTGGAGCGTGTGCTTAGTAAAGGTCACTTGGCCAGAAGTCAACGGAGGTGAACATTTCTTAGACTTATTTAAATAGTTGTCACAAAGCAATGGACTGTTATACGTGTTTAGAGTTCAATCAGAGAGGGAGAGGAAACGCATATGGACAGATAAAACCTAAATAGTCCACATAGTTCTCTTTCCTTTCAGACATCTCCTTTCAGGGTGTTCTAAAATATGTGATCAACCCTCACCTCATTCCGTAACTGGCGGTAGTATTTCATATAGAAAACTTTATGTTCCTATTTCTGCCAAAATTCACCATCCCAAATGTGCTCATTGAGTTATAATTAGTGCGGATCCTGACATCATCTTAGTCATTATCACCATATTGTGCTACGACTTCCCTTGCCTTTAATCTAGATGATCGCTTTACTTATCACAGACCATACGCTGGTTCCTCATTTCAACATGGAAGCATTGTCACCCCGACACAGAATATTCATCAATGTCAGTGAGTCATAATGGAAGGGTTATCATCTGGAAAGTATTAAAAATCAAAGGTCAGAGCGTTCTGGCCATGGAAAGTGAACTAGAAGGAAGTGTCTGGGAGGAGAACAGGACAGGAACAGGACATTAGATATGTACAGGAACAGGGAGGGAGACATAACCAGACAGTGATCCATCTAGACGAATTCAACAAGACAATACAATGGTTAGACATCTATATTGAAGCTTAGCCTGGTCACGTCACTTATACGGAGCAGACTTATGTGTTTGTATTAAGTCTTTGTGGTTGGTGGCAGGGCACGAATTGGAGGGTATATACGGGCATATACCATACTGGCACTTCTCCACTGATTTAAATTTAAAAACGACAAATCCCCATTGACTTCTATTACATTCTGTTTTCCATACCGCCACTAAATGTCATTACCTTCCAAATTTCCACTTTGACCGCTGGTTGGTGGGATAACTTCGTATACCTTTCCACAGGTCTTGCCTGACTTTCTACATTGTTCCTTTTCTTCTCTATCCTTGAAGTGCCATTTGTGAATTGACCAATGTTCTTTAAAAGCCTAAAAGAAAAGAAAAATTATAGAGATCAAACCCTATTGAAGCCAGCCGAGCGCGATAGAGACATGTGTATTACTTCCTGCAGAGCTAGGAACCTTTACAACCTAAGATTGCGCCTTCATCTTGAGCTCCTTGGCATCCATGGAGATTTGTAATGTTCTTTTGTGCAGATGAAGTGTTAACCTTATGAGAAGACTGGAAATATATGTTTAGCACAATATGAACTCGGAGTATTTTTGTACGTACACACGGAATTACTGAGATTCAGGTCCCTGACAGATTTCCTGACCTTTCTGGGTGAAAAGAGTGGAGGCATGTAATGAAGACTTGACATTTTACATGAATCATGAAGGGAACATGTATAATAAAGATGTGACTCGGGGTCTGGTTTGGTACATTCATTTACATGCTCTTTGTAACACAAATGATAGGCTACGTTACACAATGCTGATTGTTGCAGGGCGGCCTGTAAGTGCGCTACGTAATGTCTTCTATCCCCTCTTACAGAGGATTACAAGTCCGAGCTCAGAGAGCAGCTCCCACTGATTGCCGGCTCTGCAGCGGCGGGTGTCGTGTTCATAGTCTCTCTGGTGGCCATTTCCATTGTGTGTAGCAGGTGAGTACGTGCTCCTGGCTTCATGTGATTGATTGGGTTACAATGATGGATATCTTTGCAGGTTTTTATCAAATGAAGTATGTTGTACAATGCAATTGACCTGTCTCTTAACATATGTACAATATGTACGAAGTACCACTATAACCACGCTCTGTTTATCTGTGTAAAAGGAAGGCGGCGGTATTTTGCATTAACATTTTCCAAATAAAGTGTGATTATGTATTTCAGGAAGAGAACGTACAGCAAGGAGGCAGTGTACAGTGATAAGCTGCAGCATTACAGCACTGGCAGAGGTAAGGGGCGGCCATCCACAGGAGTGGTCGTGAGTAATCTCTACAGTTATTATTAGGACTGGTGTTTAGGTATTTATTTCTAATATTATAGTCGCCTTGGACAATATTCAACAAAATACACGCTGACCTGTATTCTTATAATCAGAGGTTCCAAGGGATTTATTCGCTGCAGCATTATGATTGGGCACCAAATGGCTGCGTCATATACATGGTTGAATAGGCTAATCGGCAAATGCTCTCAAATATAATTCTATGTTGTCATCGTCTTTCTCCTTAAAATGTCTTTGAGGTTTTAAGAAGGTCTAAGAATATTCAATGCTCATCAGTTTGTAATGTTATAAGATGCTAACATAAGGCTGGATTGAGGCTTACACTCCCGGCCACTGTGAGCCCCTAGGTAATCGGTATATGCATGAGCGGGTTTGGATTCTTTACTTTAATGCCTAGATATAGGATGTGTGGACCTGTCATGAAATAGTGGTAGAAGTGTAGTAAGTGCAAGTGACGCAACACTTGGTGGTTTCAGTGGAAGACATTATAACGACGAAGCAAAAACTAGATGATGCCAAACGCCCATTGTGATCATTCTTCAGATGAAGAACGTGAAATCTGTACCAGGGTTCCCTAACCCTGCAATATTTAATAACTGTATATAAGGGTTTGTTTTATGGCTGATAATGTATTCCATATTAGAGATTAAGCAGATACATGTAGGCGATCCTCGGGGGGGGGGGGGGATTGTATTTTCTCTATACTGTATTCAGATCTCCTAATTGCTTAGCAATAAGGTAGAATATTGTAACGTGCTTGTAATTACTATGACACTCCATGTGTCTCCCAGATATCCACATAACACCTGCTGCCGCTCCCAAAATCCATGTAAGTGTGAAAATGATAGTTACAGGCTCCTAATGAGGACGACCTCTCTTCTGCCAGATCTGCCAGCACGCATAGAGATGTACAGTAAATGTGTTACACGCAGACTGTTTAGTATGAGCGTCTCCACTGGAGATAGTATATGCATAATATTAGGCGTTTAAGGACGCCAAGAAAACACCAAGTCATGGGCCTGTATTTACTAAAGTATAGGAATTAACAAGTGGAGATGTCAATCAGATTATACCGCTCATTTTTCTATTACATACTAGACAGTGCCAGTTAAGATATGATTGGTTGCTATGGGCAACACCTCCACTTTTCCATTCCCGCAGTTTAGTAGATCTAGGTCAGATTCCAGGAGAAGTGAGGGATGGGCAATGAGACATGTATAAAAACAGAACATATATACAGGAAATAGATTCCCCTGCATGGTATCCGCATAGACTATCTTGTATTTAATAGTTAATAGCTGGGATATATTCTCTATTCAGCCTACATCCAATTAGATCCATTGTTTGCTGTTTTCTTTCTCTCAGTTACCTATCTCCCCCACCTCCTCTCAGTTTCCTCCCTTCTCATCAGTTCTTATCAGGCCCAGCTCCCATTGCACATCACTCAGAGGCTGCAGCTGCCAGCTCTCACCTTTGCTATGGCCTCCAATCACAGGCCCTTGTCGCATGTGATGAATCTTGATTTCTTGCTAGAGTAGTCCCTTCATTTATCTGCTAATAGGTTTCTTATGACACAGTAAATAATAGCCAGGCTGCAGGCTTCAGCCTGCACCACGCTGCACGTCCCCAATCTGTCAGTCTCACTATGGAGATTATCCAATACGCTCATACAAAGCGTGGCAGGGGAATGCAGGGACGTATGTGATGTGCGGAGCCCAGGCACTGCAGCGCTGGCCACCAATTATGTCTACAAAGGATATACTGTACAAGCATCGCACGGACAAATATAGAATAAATCACGTTTTCCAATTCTCCCTGAATACCAGGAAGACAGGAAGACTGCCATTGGAGTCTCCCTGAAGTGTGTTAGTCTCCCTGATGCTGATTGAGTGCAATAAAGGATTCATTCACTGACAATATCACAATCCGTTAATATTGATGATGCCTTATTATTGATAGTTTTCCTGCCAGACACACATATGGGTGGAGCTATCCACAGGACACCCCCCTTTGGTTGAAACTTCAATTAAATTATAAGTGTGTGTGTGTGTGTGTGTATATATATATTTATTTATTTATTTATTTAAATACGATGTAGTCAATACATATTGGAAATATTGTAAAAGCGTCACGTTGTCACAATGCCAAAGGGGTGTGGCCTGTGCCACCAAAGGGGTGTGTCCTGTGAATAACTGTGAATAAATATGACATCAGTTTTTATTAATTGTTAAATTGTCAGCGAAAAGAACATTTTCATTATTTAACATATATATATATATATAACATATATATATATATATATATATATATATATATATATATATATAATAACATTATTATGAATAAAGGGTCCTAAATTGAAACCTTTACAGAAAGGTAACACTGATTGTAATTAAAAGAAGCCATAATGTATTTCATATTCCTGACTACATTATTGGACTGGAAGTCTTTGATTACATATTAGTCTGTATGGAAATGATCCCGTCCATAGGCCTTAATGCAAGGAAATAGTACTTAATCCCTGGATTGTGGCTTCGTGCTGCAGTGGGGAGGGATATAGGAAAGTGAGTCAGCATCAGGGAGATTGCCAAGTTCCTCAGGGGTCAGGGAGATTCGGGGAGAGATACTAAGTATGTAGCTAATTATGTTCATATTTCATGTACTTTTATGCTTTCCTTTAATGTGAATTGTTTCGAATATCAGCGGATTAGTTACATTTTCTAGTGACAGTTGTGATGTTTTGGAATGCAGAACAATATGTAGAAAACGTTTATTCCCAGGATAAATGAAGACGTGTTATGTGCTATTCTGCTGTAATGTGTCCATTCAGCAAACAAAGAAAAGAGACGTATTATTACACAATGAAAGGGCTAACCCTCCACAATCATAATGCAATACGTGTCTGACGTGTGAATGATCAGGAGGATACACCAATGCCAGTGACTTCCAGGAAGCCAGAGAGACAAAGTGCATTTTATCGACAGCACCAAATCGAGAACCTGGGACACCAGGAACAAACCTTCCTTTACCCCAGAACACTGTGATAAAGAATAAGGATAATGGAATGGTGATTTCATTATTAAATGCAGATAAAGGAGGAGGAGAAGTGATGAGGGATTGAGAGAAAGCGATTCCTGGCAAGGGAGAGGGACTGAGGCCGTGGAGAGGAGGAGGAGGAGGAGGGGGTGCTGAGAGACGGGTAAGGTGAGGAGAGAGTAAGGAGTGATAACTGTATACAGATACTGATGCACAACGTAACATATACTTGCATTGGAGCAGGGAAAAGATCTGGTGTCTCAGCAATATTAAATCTTCAGAACAGAATGGGAACCCTGATCTTTACAGATTGTCCACCTATGGCGAATCCATATCACTCTGGAACACACCAAACTACCTGGGGCTAAAGTGAAGGCTATACAGGAACATATACATATATCATTTACCTTTTATTGTATTAAAGACTAATGCTCAATGTTTCTAAAAGAAAATACTCCATAAGTTGGGGTGAAGCGGCGTCTGGTATTGGCTTGATATTGCTTTGTCTGGTATGCTTATGTGGTTTATTACAGCGATCATGACTGGAGCTCTAGATAGTGTCTGTAAGGCTTTTATATGGAGTATTTGTCACAGTGTCTCAAGGGATGGTCATGAAATAAGTAAAAATTATATACATTTTTTATATGTAAATAGCTTTTCACTTCATTAAAATACCCAGATTATACACTTATGTGTGTACTCGCTGCATAGCAGAACAAGAAATAGCCAAGGCTGTATTTAGGGGCCAGGCTGTGCTTAGATCCAACATTAATGGTGCCCTTGTCTAGCACCTTGAGTACTCTGAGTCCTTGATCTGGGCTGTGCCCGGGCACTGTCACCCGGCAGTCTCTGGGTGTCCATGTGATGTTATACAAATCTCCTCGTGTACCTGGCTGCCCCTCTGAATCAGCCACACATACAGGTGATAATCACATTTACATATTCCTTTACTCTGATCCACATGTACAGGTTCACCGGGGATGAAGATTTACATTGACCCATTCACATATGAAGACCCCAACGAAGCCGTGAGAGAGTTTGCTAAGGAGATTGACGTCTCTTTTGTGAAGATCGAGGAAGTCATTGGTGCAGGTGGGGCAGATTATTTATTAGATGTCGTCGAAGGCTATGTACACACATTCATCCCCTGCACCTGTGCTACCATACGTTTGAGCTGCAATCAACCGTTTATGAATGTAGTTTACACAGTAATTCATATATAATGGTCTTTTATGGAGGAAAACACCTGGGATGCTGCTCAGTGGAGCACACTCAGTCACTGTCAGCTTCTGTTTTGGGATGTATACAACAAGTAATATTAACTACATGTTGAGGCTGTATTGCTCCTTCTATAGTAACTGTTTTCCATGCTGCATTGAGTTACCTTCTTCTGTCCATGTCATGGAGAACATTTCAATGTTCCATAAAACTAACTTTTGAATGATCACAGAAACTATTCAAGAAAATCTCCCAACATCTACAAGACACTAGGGGGGGAATTCAGTAACTGACGAATCTTCGTTGAAAGTTCATTTCGTCAGCGTTCGTCAGTGATGAAAATTCGTCAATGACTGGTGATGTATAGTATTCAGTAAGTGACGAATTGTANTGACGAATTGTAATGGCTGACGAATGCTGACGAAATTGCATTGACGAAAAACTGGNATTCGTCAGGTGATATTGCACTAAACTGACGGATACACTGACCAATTTGAGAAAATTCGTCATGACGAAGTTTCGTTGAAAAGAATATTCGTCAGTTAGTGAATTCCATTTTTGAATCCTTTCTATGGGAAAATTCATCACGGCGAACGTTCATTGACGATATGTAAACGTCAAACTAAATGACGAAAAAATACACATTCGTCACTTAGTGAATACACATTTGATGATTTTCGCCGAATTTTCGTCAGCCACTGACGAAACGAACTTTCAACGAAGATTCGTCAGTTACTGAATTCCCCCCTAGAACAGCAATACTCATGTATTTAATACTCAATGGAATAATGCTGTTTATTAGCAGGATTACTAAGCGAAAGCTCTGGTGTTGCAGCTTTTGGAACGCTGAACGGAGCATACACGTCAGATTTCATGCTTTTATGCTTCTATCAGTGCACTTTGTTCACCACCACCCTTGCAGGAATGTACCTACCTTAAAACCTCATGCAAACATTAAATAACAGACACCTAGTTCACTACACCACACTATTGCACGTACTGGACCCTGGCCTAAATTTACTAAGCAGGGAGATTGAAAAGTGGGGATGTTGCTCATAGCAACCAATCAGATTCAAGCTCTCAGTTTCATTCTACATACTGGAGAATGAGAGCTTGAATCTGATTGGTTTCTATGGGCAACATCCCCACTTTTCAATCTCCCTGCAATCTCCCTTCTTAGTAAATTTAGGCCTCTAGGTGAAAGTCATCACCACCCCTAGCTGAGTCAGTCATGCAGTTCGACTGCTCAGCAACGTTGTTCTTCTCTGTCCCAAATCTAGCACCATAGGCGACCACTAATATGTGAGTGCCACAATACGACACACATTATAAATGGATTTACACCCTATACCAGAGGGAGTCGGAAAGGCCATGTATGGACTTCTAGAATGTCACCTGCAGTACACATAGCAGAGATGAGTTCTTTGTTAGTAAATCCTTTGTTACATGATTTCATTTTATAGTATTTTAAATAAGGCAATATAACAACTTGTAAATAAAGATTAAATGAAGAAAGCCTTTAAAACGATGGTGTTATTTTATACACAAGAGTTTATTTACAGTAGTTACATAGTTACATAGGAGCAGGCACTATAGGAGAATTGTAGGAGTCCCCAAAATACGTTACCTCTAACAATATCATTACTTAGATGTGAATGGATTATGGGAGAACACACACATTGCCCATTCATATTACCTTCCAGTCATTTATAATGTTGGGTGATAATGTGAATGGGAAATGTGGGTTTTTCACATAGACTAAGTATGAATATCATTATATAATTTATATTGCACTTCCGGGTATTTTTATAGTTACGTTGTTGGTTACTTTGAATGAGATTCTAGACGTGGATGTAAATACACAGAACTATAGCAAGTGATTGGAATAATATGACCCAACCCATCGTTCTCACCATCTCTGAAGGATATTCCCCTAACTGATTGTCTCTGACCCGCAGGAGAGTTTGGGGAAGTGTACAAGGGCCGCCTGAAGCTCCCTGGTAAGAGGGAAATCTATGTCGCTATTAAGACCCTCAAGGCTGGATATTCGGAAAAGCAAAGACGGGACTTCCTGAGTGAAGCCAGCATTATGGGTCAGTTTGACCACCCCAATATCATTCGCTTGGAAGGTGTGGTGACCAAGAGTCGGCCTGTCATGATCATTACGGAATTTATGGAAAATGGAGCCCTGGACTCCTTCCTACGGGTAAGACCAAATCTTGCTCCTGTAAATCTAGAGCTAGATAGCAACCAATCTAACGCTCACTTTTTTATTATACTAGAATCTAGCCTCTAGTGCTTAAATACCCCAAACATTTCTTACAGTCACTTACAGATTGTGCTGCGAAGACGAATGATCTGGAACTGATTGTTTCGGAGAGATGTTATGGAAAAGCCGTCGTGCAGAAGGCACTAGAAGGAAATACTTAATACTGTTCTATAGTGGGCAGTAGGCCTTAGAATAATACTTTCATGTAAAAATTCCCAGGAAAAAATACATTTTCCAGTTGACCGTAATAGTACAGAACCATATAGTACAGAACCATACAGCCATACCCATATATGCATCAATCTAGTTCTTGTTTCGCCTTTGATAATCCTGTGCCGGATCCAGACTTAAGCACAATCATCATTCAGTAACCTAAATGCTGATTTAGCTAAACTAATAACGCAGATGGTGTTTCCCTATCCTATAGGGGGGGGGGACCACTCCTCACAACACACGGAGGGGAATCCAGCCCTTACTGTACAATTAACATCCCTTGCGAATCTAGCGTACGCATATGGCCCCCAGCACCGACTGCTAAATTTCCATAGAGCTATTTACATAGGGCTCGCGAAATGAAGTGCACATGCGTCCTATTTCCTCAGTACTGATCCGGTTTTATAGGGTGGATAGATCTGGTGGGGAGGATCTTCCATAGACAATTTTGTTATCTGCCATTACACATACATTCATATAACCATAATCACAATTCTGGCCTTGTCGTGTTATTTGGGATTGTTTTGTTGGGGGGGGGGGTAGTGTTATACCGTGTTTCCCCAATAATAAGACCTACCTCGAAAATAAACTCTACCCTAATTTTTGTAAAACCACCCAAAATAAGCCCTACCTCAAAAATAAACCCTACACAGAAAATAAGCCCTAGTGAATTCCCCTGTTTGTTAAAAAAAAAAAAAAAAATCAGGACTGAGGGGAATGATGGGTAGAAATGCAGGACTGGGGGGCATGATGGGACCTACCCCGAAATAAGCCCTATTGGGTTTTTTTGGACCAAAAAATAAGACAGTGTCTTATTATCGGGGGAACACGGTATATAGCAGTAGTAAATCATATATTTTTTTATTTTATTCTTATCATTACAATAGTGCTGGCAGTGATGAATATGCCGCTTATTTATAATGACAAAGATGAGTCACTGTGAAATAGGGTTATCGAGTCAGCCATTTAATCCTGCAATACACACGTGGAGTGGCGACAGTGCATTTCCTTTCCATGAATATCGATAGAGGATGGAACAGACGGCACTCATATAGCGAGGGGTTAACGCGCGCCACCACACATATGAGGCGGCTGACAGGAGCAGAGGAAGTTCTGCTGGTTTTACATTTTTGTGCCCTAATTATGTGATCTGGGGACATTGCTGTGTGGTATAATTATGTGGATTGGGAGAGGGTCACATTCCTTAATTCATCCCTTTAACTAAGAATGTTCTAATGTCCCTGCTCGAAAGCAGAAATGTATCCAGTCAGATTAATGCACATATTCATAATGAAAGTGAATTGCAGATATCTAATGTCATGATGCATTCTTGCCAGCCTCCCTCTCACACACAACATACACATACACACATAGTGAGCGTGTCCTATATTGATGAAGTTGTCTGGAGACAATGCAGACTGATTGTGAAGATGAAGTACCAGCCAACTGCTAACCGCAGATGACCTAAAAAAATCTAATTTCAGTCTCGGATAAAAATAGGGATATTAATTGGAGCCTTGGTTCCTCCTGAAAGTAGGTTATAGGTTCCAATCCGCTGGGGCCTGCGATGGCTGGGAGTGAAGCACAGCCTGGCGTACCAGCCGGCCTGAGCAGAATACATAGGAGCTGGATGTAACAGGGGAGGCTAATGCTCTCATATGTCTCTATCTCCTGTCAGCTCATCCTTTCTCCAGGCAGACATATATTTTTATTTGTGTGTATAGGAAAGGCCTGGTTTTGAGTGGAACATAAAGATTCAGTGTTTGTGAGTGAGTGGGGATGAAGTGCATTTTGAATTTGTATTTTGAGTCTTATATTTCATGTATTTGAAGCTATAAATAAATAAATAAAGAGCATGTGAAAGGTACTTATCTCTCATCCACATGCCCTTACTGCAATGCAATGTGTATGTTATGTCGCTGATACAATTCCTAAAGGAAAAGACGACACTCAATTTTGTGCATC